>CAWUFW010023812.1:0-69347 GCA_963921515.1 Calotriton arnoldi | reverse complement strand
CTGGCTGATGAGGGCTGAAAGCCCGAAACTGGTCCTAGGATGCTTGTTTCCAGTCCAGGGAGGACCTGGCCTGGCAGTTCGGGCTGGACTGTTCCCATTGGGCGCAGGGTCAAGACTGATTTGCATATGGCTGGGTCCAAACTGGAATGGCATGGTGAGCAAAAACGATGGATTTAGGCCCAGATCTCTGTACTGGGGTGAATGTACGACATTGTTCTGCATTCTGTCCATCAATTGTTGTTTTTGCATTTGTCACCCCGAGTGGGACGGGTATGCCTAGACGTGGGTCCCGTGCTCTCCATGCCACTGGAGTCAAGCTATCCTGGCTGATGAGGGCTGAAAGCCCGAAACCGGTCCTAGGATGCTTGTTTCCAGTCCAGGGAGGACCTGGCCTGGCAGTTCGGGCTGGACTGTTCCCATTGGGCGCAGGGTCAAGACTGATTTGCATATGGCTGGGTCCAAACTGGAATGGCATGGTGAGCAAAAACGATGGATTTAGGCCCAGATCTCTGTACTGGGGTGAATGTACGACATTGTTCTGCATTCTGTCCATCAATTGTTGTTTTTGCATTTGTCACCCCGAGTGGGACGGGTATGCCTAGACGTGGGTCCCGTGCTCTCCATGCCACTGGAGTCAAGCTATCCTGGCTGATGGGGCTGAAAGCCCGAAACCGGTCCTAGGATGCTTGTTTCCAGTCCAGGGAGGACCTGGCCTGGCAGTTCGGGCTGGACTGTTCTCATTGGGCGCAGGGTCAAGACTGATTTGCATATGGCTGGGTCCAAACTGGAATGGCATGGTGAGCAAAAAACTATGGATTTAGGCCCAGATCTCTGTACTGGGGTGAATGTACGACATTGTTCTGCATTCTGTCCATCAATTGTTGTTTTTGCATTTGTCACCCCGAGTGGGACGGGTATGCCTAGACGTGGGTCCCGTGCTCTCCATGCCACTGGAGTCAAGCTATCCTGGCTGATGAGGGCTGAAAGCCCGAAACCGGTCCTAGGATGCTTGTTTCCAGTCCAGGGAGGACCTGGCCTGGCAGTTCGGGCTGGACTGTTCCCATTGGGCGCAGGGTCAAGACTGATTTGCATATGGCTGGGTCCAAACTGGAATGGCATGGTGAGCAAAAACCGATGGATTTAGGCCCAGATCTCTGTACTGGGGTGAATGTACGACATTGTTCTGCATTCTGTCCATCAATTGTTGTTTTTGCATTTGTCACCCCGAGTGGGACGGGTATGCCTAGACGTGGGTCCCGTGCTCTCCATGCCACTGGAGTCAAGCTATCCTGGCTGATGAGGGCTGAAAGCCCGAAACCGGTCCTAGGATGCTTGTTTCCAGTCCAGGGAGGACCTGGCCTGGCAGTTCGGGCTGGACTGTTCCCATTGGGCGCAGGGTCAAGACTGATTTGCATATGGCTGGGTCCAAACTGGAATGGCATGGTGAGCAAAAAACGATGGATTTAGGCCCAGATCTCTGTACTGGGGTGAATGTACGACATTGTTCTGCATTCTGTCCATCAATTGTTGTTTTGGCATTTGTCACCCTGAGTGGGACGGGTATGCCTAGACGTGGGTCCCGTGCTCTCCATGCCACTGGAGTCAAGCTATCCTGGCTGATGAGGGCTGAAAGCCCGAAACCGGTCCTAGGATGCTTGTTTCCAGTCCAGGGAGGACCTGGCCTGGCAGTTCGGGCTGGACTGTTCCCATTGGGCGCAGGGTCAAGACTGATTTGCATATGGCTGGGTCCAAACTGGAATGGCATGGTGAGCAAAAAACTATGGATTTAGGCCCAGATCTCTGTACTGGGGTGAATGTACGACATTGTTCTGCATTCTGTCCATCAATTGTTGTTTTTGCATTTGTCACCCCGAGTAGGATGGGTATGCCTAGACGTGGGTCCTGTGCTCTCCATGCCACTGGAGTCAAGCTATCCTGGCTGATGAGGGCTGAAAGCCCGAAACCGGTCCTAGGATGCTTGTTTCCAGTCCAGGGAGGACCTGGCCTGGCAGTTCGGGCTGGACTGTTCCCATTGGGCGCAGGGTCAAGACTGATTTGCATATGGCTGGGTCCAAACTGGAATGGCATGGTGAGCAAAAAACCGATGGATTTAGGCCCAGATCTCTGTACTGGGGTGAATGTACGACATTGTTCTGCATTCTGTCCATCAATTGTTGTTTTTGCATTTGTCACCCCGAGTGGGACGGGTATGCCTAGACTGGAGTCCCGTGCTCTCCATGCCACTGGAGTCAAGCTATCCTGGCTGATGAGGGCTGAAAGCCCGAAACCGGTCCTATGATGCTTGTTTCCAGTCCAGGGAGGACCTGGCCTGGCAGTTCGGGCTGGACTGTTCCCATTGGGCGCAGGGTCAAGACTGATTTGCATATGGCTGGGTCCAAACTGTAATGGCATGGTGCGCAAAAAAACGATGGATTTAGGCCCAGATCTCTGTACTGGGGTGAATGTACGACATTGTTCTGCATTCTGTCCATCAATTGTTGTTTTTGCATTTGTCACCCCGAGTGGGACGGGTATGCCTAGACGTGGGTCCCGTGCTCTCCATGCCACTGGAGTCAAGCTATCCTGGCTGATGAGGGCTGAAAGCCCGAAACCGGTCCTAGGATGCTTGTTTCCAGTCCAGGGAGGACCTGGCCTGGCAGTTCGGGCTGGACTGTTCCCATTGGGCGCAGGGTCAAGACTGATTTGCATATGGCTGGGTCCAAACTGGAATGGCATGGTGAGCAAAAAACGATGGATTTAGGCCCAGATCTCTGTACTGGGGTGAATGTACGACATTGTTCTGCATTCTGTCCATCAATTGTTGTTTTTGCATTTGTCACCCCGAGTGGGACGGGTATGCCTAGACGTGGGTCCCGTGCTCTCCATGCCACTGGAGTCAAGCTATCCTGGCTGATGAGGGCTGAAAGCCCGAAACTGGTCCTAGGATGCTTGTTTCCAGTCCAGGGAGGACCTGGCCTGGCAGTTCGGGCTGGACTGTTCCCATTGGGCGCAGGGTCAAGACTGATTTGCATATGGCTGGGTCCAAACTGGAATGGCATGGTGAGCAAAAACGATGGATTTAGGCCCAGATCTCTGTACTGGGGTGAATGTACGACATTGTTCTGCATTCTGTCCATCAATTGTTGTTTTTGCATTTGTCACCCCGAGTGGGACGGGTATGCCTAGACGTGGGTCCCGTGCTCTCCATGCCACTGGAGTCAAGCTATCCTGGCTGATGAGGGCTGAAAGCCCGAAACCGGTCCTAGGATGCTTGTTTCCAGTCCAGGGAGGACCTGGCCTGGCAGTTCGGGCTGGACTGTTCCCATTGGGCGCAGGGTCAAGACTGATTTGCATATGGCTGGGTCCAAACTGGAATGGCATGGTGAGCAAAAAAACGATGGATTTAGGCCCAGATCTCTGTACTGGGGTGAATGTACGACATTGTTCTGCATTCTGTCCATCAATTGTTGTTTTTGCATTTGTCACCCCGAGTGGGACGGGTATGCCTAGACGTGGGTCCCGTGCTCTCCATGCCACTGGAGTCAAGCTATCCTGGCTGATGAGGGCTGAAAGCCCGAAACCGGTCCTAGGATGCTTGTTTCCAGTCCAGGGAGGACCTGGCCTGGCAGTTCGGGCTGGACTGTTCCCATTGGGCGCAGGGTCAAGACTGATTTGCATATGGCTGGGTCCAAACTGGAATGGCATGGTGAGCAAAAAACTGATGGATTTAGGCCCAGATCTCTGTACTGGGGTGAATGTACGACATTGTTCTGCATTCTGTCCATCAATTGTTGTTTTTGCATTTGTCACCCCGAGTGGGACGGGTATGCCTAGACGTGGGTCCCGTGCTCTCCATGCCACTGGAGTCAAGCTATCCTGGCTGATGAGGGCTGAAAGCCCGAAACCGGTCCTAGGATGCTTGTTTCCAGTCCAGGGAGGACCTGGCCTGGCAGTTCGGGCTGGACTGTTCCCATTGGGCGCAGGGTCAAGACTGATTTGCATATGGCTGGGTCCAAACTGGAATGGCATGGTGAGCAAAAAACGATGGATTTAGGCCCAGATCTCTGTACTGGGGTGAATGTACGACATTGTTCTGCATTCTGTCCATCAATTGTTGTTTTTGCATTTGTCACCCCGAGTGGGACGGGTATGCCTAGACGTGGGTCCCGTGCTCTCCATGCCACTGGAGTCAAGCTATCCTGGCTGATGAGGGCTGAAAGCCCGAAACCGGTCCTAGGATGCTTGTTTCCAGTCCAGGGAGGACCTGGCCTGGCAGTTCGGGCTGGACTGTTCCCATTGGGCGCAGGGTCAAGACTGATTTGCATATGGCTGGGTCCAAACTGGAATGGCATGGTGAGCAAAAACCGATGGATTTAGGCCCAGATCTCTGTACTGGGGTGAATGTACGACATTGTTCTGCATTCTGTCCATCAATTGTTGTTTTTGCATTTGTCACCCCGAGTGGGACGGGTATGCCTAGACGTGGGTCCCGTGCTCTCCATGCCACTGGAGTCAAGCTATCCTGGCTGATGAGGGCTGAAAGCCCGAAACCGGTCCTAGGATGCTTGTTTCCAGTCCAGGGAGGACCTGGCCTGGCAGTTCGGGCTGGACTGTTCCCATTGGGCGCAGGGTCAAGACTGATTTGCATATGGCTGGGTCCAAACTGGAATGGCATGGTGAGCAAAAAACGATGGATTTAGGCCCAGATCTCTGTACTGGGGTGAATGTACGACATTGTTCTGCATTCTGTCCATCAATTGTTGTTTTTGCATTTGTCACCCCGAGTGGGACGGGTATGCCTAGACGTGGGTCCCGTGCTCTCCATGCCACTGGAGTCAAGCTATCCTGGCTGATGAGGGCTGAAAGCCCGAAACCGGTCCTAGGATGCTTGTTTCCAGTCCAGGGAGGACCTGGCCTGGCAGTTCGGGCTGGACTGTTCCCATTGGGCGCAGGGTCAAGACTGATTTGCATATGGCTGGGTCCAAACTGGAATGGCATGGTGAGCAAAAAACGATGGATTTAGGCCCAGATCTCTGTACTGGGGTGAATGTACGACATTGTTCTGCATTCTGTCCATCAATTGTTGTTTTTGCATTTGTCACCCCGAGTGGGACGGGTATGCCTAGACGTGGGTCCCGTGCTCTCCATGCCACTGGAGTCAAGCTATCCTGGCTGATGAGGGCTGAAAGCCCGAAACTGGTCCTAGGATGCTTGTTTCCAGTCCAGGGAGGACCTGGCCTGGCAGTTCGGGCTGGACTGTTCCCATTGGGCGCAGGGTCAAGACTGATTTGCATATGGCTGGGTCCAAACTGGAATGGCATGGTGAGCAAAAAACGATGGATTTAGGCCCAGATCTCTGTACTGGGGTGAATGTACGACATTGTTCTGCATTCTGTCCATCAATTGTTGTTTTTGCATTTGTCACCCCGAGTGGGACGGGTATGCCTAGACGTGGGTCCCGTGCTCTCCATGCCACTGGAGTCAAGCTATCCTGGCTGATGAGGGCTGAAAGCCCGAAACCGGTCCTATGATGCTTGTTTCCAGTCCAGGGAGGACCTGGCCTGGCAGTTCGGGCTGGACTGTTCCCATTGGGCGCAGGGTCAAGACTGATTTGCATATGGCTGGGTCCAAACTGGAATGGCATGGTGCGCAAAAAAACGATGGATTTAGGCCCAGATCTCTGTACTGGGGTGAATGTACGACATTGTTCTGCATTCTGTCCATCAATTGTTGTTTAGGCATTTGTCACCCTGAGTGGGACGGGTATGCCTAGACGTGAGTCCCGTGCTCTCCATGCCACTGGAGTCAAGCTATCCTGGCTGATGAGGGCTGAAAGCCCGAAACCGGTCCTAGGATGCTTGTTTCCAGTCCAGGGAGGACCTGGCCTGGCAGTTCGGGCTGGACTGTTCCCATTGGGCGCAGGGTCAAGACTGATTTGCATATGGCTGGGTCCAAACTGGAATGGCATGGTGAGCAAAAAAACTATGGATTTAGGCCCAGATCTCTATACTGGGGTGAATGTACGACATTGTTCTGCATTCTGTCCATCAATTGTTGTTTTTGCATTTGTCACCCCGAGTGGGACGGGTATGCCTAGACGTGGGTCCCGTGCTCTCCATGCCACTGGAGTCAAGCTATCCTGGCTGATGAGGGCTGAAAGCCCGAAACCGGTCCTAGGATGCTTGTTTCCAGTCCAGGGAGGACCTGGCCTGGCAGTTCGGGCTGGACTGTTCCCATTGGGCGCAGGGTCAAGACTGATTTGCATATGGCTGGGTCCAAACTGGAATGGCATGGTGAGCAAAAACCGATGGATTTAGGCCCAGATCTCTGTACTGGGGTGAATGTACGACATTGTTCTGCATTCTGTCCATCAATTGTTGTTTTTGCATTTGTCACCCCGAGTGGGACGGGTATGCCTAGACTTGGGTCCCGTGCTCTCCATGCCACTGGAGTCAAGCTATCCTGGCTGATGAGGGCTGAAAGCCCGAAACTGGTCCTAGGATGCTTGTTTCCAGTCCAGGGAGGACCTGGCCTGGCAGTTCGGGCTGGACTGTTCCCATTGGGCGCAGGGTCAAGACTGATTTGCATATGGCTGGGTCCAAACTGGAATGGCATGGTGAGCAAAAAACGATGGATTTAGGCCCAGATCTCTGTACTGGGGTGAATGTACGACATTGTTCTGCATTCTGTCCATCAATTGTTGTTTTTGCATTTGTCACCCCGAGTGGGACGGGTATGCCTAGACGTGGGTCCCGTGCTCTCCATGCCACTGGAGTCAAGCTATCCTGGCTGATGAGGGCTGAAAGCCCGAAACCGGTCCTAGGATGCTTGTTTCCAGTCCAGGGAGGACCTGGCCTGGCAGTTCGGGCTGGACTGTTCCCATTGGGCGCAGGGTCAAGACTGATTTGCATATGGCTGGGTCCAAACTGGAATGGCATGGTGAGCAAAAACGATGGATTTAGGCCCAGATCTCTGTACTGGGGTGAATGTACGACATTGTTCTGCATTCTGTCCATCAATTGTTGTTTTTGCATTTGTCACCCCGAGTGGGACGGGTATGCCTAGACGTGGGTCCCGTGCTCTCCATGCCACTGGAGTCAAGCTATCCTGGCTGATGAGGGCTGAAAGCCCGAAACCGGTCCTAGGATGCTTGTTTCCAGTCCAGGGAGGACCTGGCCTGGCAGTTCGGGCTGGACTGTTCCCATTGGGCGCAGGGTCAAGACTGATTTGCATATGGCTGGGTCCAAACTGGAATGGCATGGTGAGCAAAAAACGATGGATTTAGGCCCAGATCTCTGTACTGGGGTGAATGTACGACATTGTTCTGCATTCTGTCCATCAATTGTTGTTTTTGCATTTGTCACCCCGAGTGGGACGGGTATGCCTAGACGTGGGTCCCGTGCTCTCCATGCCACTGGAGTCAAGCTATCCTGGCTGATGAGGGCTGAAAGCCCGAAACCGGTCCTAGGATGCTTGTTTCCAGTCCAGGGAGGACCTGGCCTGGCAGTTCGGGCTGGACTGTTCCCATTGGGCGCAGGGTCAAGACTGATTTGCATATGGCTGGGTCCAAACTGGAATGGCATGGTGAGCAAAAAAACGATGGATTTAGGCCCAGATCTCTGTACTGGGGTGAATGTACGACATTGTTCTGCATTCTGTCCATCAATTGTTGTTTTGCATTAGTCACCCCGAGTGGGACGGGTATGCCTAGACGTGGGTCCCGTGCTCTCCATGCCACTGGAGTCAAGCTATCCTGGCTGATGAGGGCTGAAAGCCCGAAACCGGTCCTAGGATGCTTGTTTCCAGTCCAGGGAGGACCTGGCCTGGCAGTTCGGGCTGGACTGTTCCCATTGGGCGCAGGGTCAAGACTGATTTGCATATGGCTGGGTCCAAACTGGAATGGCATGGTGAGCAAAAAACGATGGATTTAGGCCCAGATCTCTGTACTGGGGTGAATGTACGACATTGTTCTGCATTCTGTCCATCAATTGTTGTTTTGGCATTTGTCACCCCGAGTGGGACGGGTATGCCTAGACGTGGGTCCCGTGCTCTCCATGCCACTGGAGTCAAGCTATCCTGGCTGATGAGGGCTGAAAGCCCGAAACCGGTCCTAGGATGCTTGTTTCCAGTCCAGGGAGGACCTGGCCTGGCAGTTCGGGCTGGACTGTTCCCATTGGGCGCAGGGTCAAGACTGATTTGCATATGGCTGGGTCCAAACTGGAATGGCATGGTGAGCAAAAAACGATGGATTTAGGCCCAGATCTCTGTACTGGGGTGAATGTACGACATTGTTCTGCATTCTGTCCATCAATTGTTGTTTTTGCATTTGTCACCCCGAGTGGGACGGGTATGCCTAGACGTGGGTCCCGTGCTCTCCATGCCACTGGAGTCAAGCTATCCTGGCTGATGAGGGCTGAAAGCCCGAAACCGGTCCTAGGATGCTTGTTTCCAGTCCAGGGAGGACCTGGCCTGGCAGTTCGGGCTGGACTGTTCCCATTGGGCGCAGGGTCAAGACTGATTTGCATATGGCTGGGTCCAAACTGGAATGGCATGGTGAGCAAAAAAACTATGGATTTAGGCCCAGATCTCTGTACTGGGGTGAATGTACGACATTGTTCTGCATTCTGTCCATCAATTGTTGTTTTTGCATTTGTCACCCCGAGTAGGATGGGTATGCCTAGACGTGGGTCCTGTGCTCTCCATGCCACTGGAGTCAAGCTATCCTGGCTGATGAGGGCTGAAAGCCCGAAACCGGTCCTAGGATGCTTGTTTCCAGTCCAGGGAGGACCTGGCCTGGCAGTTCGGGCTGGACTGTTCCCATTGGGCGCAGGGTCAAGACTGATTTGCATATGGCTGGGTCCAAACTGGAATGGCATGGTGAGCAAAAAACGATGGATTTAGGCCCAGATCTCTGTACTGGGGTGAATGTACGACATTGTTCTGCATTCTGTCCATCAATTGTTGTTTTTGCACCTATTTATTGACATCGTTAGTCTATCCAGTTCTTATTCAAAATTATAGATTATTTCCCGCCCTCCACCATTTTCCATTTTCCTGGGTCATTTTCTGACCTGTTCAACTGCAATAACCCACTGATAGCCTGATTATGTTAATTAATTCTTCTGCTTCCTCATGCCGCCTAAGATTGTGCATCTTGTTTCTACACATCACTTTCATTTAAACAGGACACTTAAGCTGAACAGGGGTCCGCAGGTCCCTTAGCTCCCCCATTTTCTCCCCCAACTCTCATTGCTATTGGGTTGTTATTCTGCCCATGTCTGATTTCATCTAATATGTCACCAGAATCTTCCTTAGTGACTTGAGTTTTGAATACCGCCTGAAGGGGTCTCTTTGGACCCTCTATATATCCACCTTCAGATTAACATCCAGCCTTCTCTCAAAACTTTGATAACAAACCCCTTTACATCAGATCCTTTGACCCTTTCTGGGATGTTTAATATACTCAAATTGTTTCTTCTGTAGTGACTCTTGTGCCTTTTGATATCCTCTCTCAGCTGTTTCTTCTGCTCTCGTAGAGCTTCAATTTCCCACCCATTTTTACTGAGCCCCTGATTTGCCTGGTCTAACATCTCTTCTAGGAGTTTTGTGTGTTCCACTAATTTGTTAAGTTTGTCTCTCATTGCGTAACACACACACCGGATCTCTTTTTTATTTTGCACCAAGATCTCAAATTTCTCCATTGTCTAAGACTTAAGGGTCAAAAGGAGTTCTGCTACAAACACACTTTCACCTCTGTGGGTCACAGTAGTCTCAGTAGCTCTAAAAGAGGGTAATCTTCCCTCATTAGACTCATTGGACTACCTAAACATCTGCAAGAACCCTGGTCCAACAGGTGCTGAGAAGGAGACATTATCCAGCCCTGAAACGATAGAGTAAGACAAAATTTGATATCCATTCATCAAAGGGTCATCAGAGAATGGTAACACTTGCGACAGGGGGCCCCTGATAGGGAATCCCACAGCTTCAGTGAGAACATTGGTCACCCCTCCTTGCTGGTCCCCCTGTGGTTTATCTTTGCCCTTTTCCTTATCCTTGTCTATATTTTCTTCATCCTACTTCTCCATAATCTTGCAAAAGGAGTTTAGGGAAGAAGAGGGTATTTTTTGGGTGTGCATTAATGTTGCTTCTTGTGCTCAGTCTCTTTTGCCTGCTGGGTTAATTTGCACTTTTGTAGAGTTGTGTATGAAACCTTTCCCTAAAGAAGGTATGGTTACAGCGCACTGCCCACTGCTTAACTCAGAAGAGGCTGCAAAAACCTTCGGACTTGTGGACCTGAGAGAATATCTAATTTTGAGGCCACTTTGAAAGAAGCTGCTACCGATATTGGTGCCACAAATATAGGAGCAGAGACCGGAGCAGAGACCAAAGCAGAGCACTCATGTGCCTTGCCCTCTCCTCCCTAGCAGGGCTCCCATTAAATTAGTCCCATTAAGCTCTCTCCCCTGGGACTGCAGCTCTTCCTGTACCTGTGCCTGGATGGTGGTGGAAGTTGAAGCCTTTTGCAATTCTCTCATCTGCCCAGGGCATCCCTCAAATGGAAGTGCATCCACGCCTGAGTCCAATGCTGCATCAAGGCTGCCGCTCTCCCTACCAACCTCTGAGACCAAAGCACCACCCACACCCATGCTAGTGCGGTCACTGCCTACAATTACGTGAACAGAGACTCAAGATGCAGCTGCTCGCCCATGGCACATCAATAATGAAGCACAACGCCAACAGAAAGGAATGTGCCGAGCTCCCTCATGGAAATAAAGCCTGAAGGCAAGCCCTGCAAGTTTACATTAGCCGCAAAGAAGAGAAGTAGGGCATAACGGGGGGGCCACTGTCCGGCGGGCAGCTTCTTTATTGGAGTCCAATGCCATAGACTGAGCAAAGTGTGTAGAATCACCCCTGGAGCTCCCTGGACTGGCGTTATCCTTCCGCCATGTTCCCCGAGCGACATGTGCTGTCATGTTGAGTTTGTCGTCAAGGGTGATTCCCAGGTTTCTTGCGTGGCTGGATGGAGTGGGTCTGAGCTCTGGTGGCCACCAGATGGAGTCCCAGGGGGAGTTCTTATTCCCGAAGATCAACACTTCTGTCTTGTCAAAATTGAGTTTCAGGCAATTGGCTTTCATCCAATCTGCTATGTTGCTCATGCAGTTAAAGAAGTTGGTTCTGATGGTGGTGGACTTGTTGGTCAGCGATAGGATGAGTTGGGTGTTGTCAGCATAGGAAATGATGGCGATGGCATGCGTTCTGATAATGTTGGTGAGTGGAGTCGTGTAAATGTTGAACAGGATTGGACTGAGCGATGAACCTTGGGGAACTCTGCAGATCAGGATCTTGGGTTCCAACATGTATGGTGGTAATCTGAATGGCTGTGTTCTTTCTGAAAGGAAGGAGCAAATTCAGTTGAGGGCCTGTCCTTGGATGCCTTTGTTGTGCAGTCTTCTGATGACAGTGTAGTGGGATACTGTATTGAAGGCAGCAGATAGGTCAAGCGGGGTGAGGGCAGCGGTTTCTCCACGGTCCAGTATTGTGCGAATTTTGGCTCTGCTGAGCTCAAAGGAGTCATGCTTGCTCATTCAGGTTGACTCATCAATCACAGAGACGTATTGCGTACCTCCTGGAAGGCATTTCACACCTACTCAAATTGTGATCCCTGGCTGTGAGAAGTTGAAGAGCAAATGCAAATTAGCCTCCAGGAGCTTCAGGGTGGAAAAGGTAGCTTACTAAAAGACAATTTCCCTTAATATTTATTAAAAATCTAACCTCACCCTTGAATTGGATTTTTAATAACTATTAGAAATACTTCTTAATTATTTTTATAACTTGTCCCATTCCTGTAATAAAGTATGAGGATTTTAACTGTACTCTGGTTTTCTACATAGGACATCTAGGCTTGCCACAGTGAAAAATAACTTTTTGGCGCTGATCTCTGTAAGGACATGTAAGCATTACATTTCTCCATTTCTTATTTTTTAATGCTGTGCACCTTGCCTTGTGGGCTATGAGGCCTACACAGGGTTGCTTTATTAATATTTAAGGTTATATAAAAGGTTTTGACTTGTCAAATGGGTTTATTTTGCCGGGTCAGATTGCAGTTTCTACAGGGGACAGTGGTAGACCAGAAGCCATGTTTTACGCTGTCACTGTAGTGCATGGCATAATAGGTGCTGCAGTCCTACTAACACGACTGCGTTAAGATGTCCGTGAAAACAGTGTACCAACCGAACTGATGCACCAATGTGCACAACTAAGAACCGCCATTGATGCAGCTCTCTCCGCCAAACCGAGTGCTAGTAATTTCTGAAACATTAGGAACATCTCCTTCTCTACAACATAAGACTTCACCACGTCCAAGTCCTGACGAAAACCCCTAACTGCAGATGGGGTTGGAAACGCGTTGACAACAGCGTCTGGGAAAAGCTAACCCTGCTTGCTTAAGGAGAAGGCTTAATTCATTCCCTCCCTAAGCCACCTTTAACCTCATTCATGGGACCCCCAGAGCTGTGCATATAGGCAGGAGAACGAAAAGTGTTTATCAAGTTGTAACTTGCCTCTCTGCCTTATTGCAATCTTTTGATTTATGGACTGGTGCTTTAATTACCCGTTTGCTTTTGTGATTGCACGTGATTGCACTTAAATCTTTGATGTATCATACACATTTGTAAAGATTGTTTATATGTAAGTGTTAATTGGTTATGTAATTCTTATGTTGAAAAATGTTACCAGTTTGTGTTGCCCTCACTGTTTGACATGAATTGAATGTCATTGAATCTACGAAATAATTTGAAAAACTGTGAAATAAATCACAAGAGCCGATGAATTAATTCCATTGGCTCTGTTTTTGATTAAATTCGAATAATAGCTACTGGATACTTCTGAGTATATCTCTATTGGTGGTCCTATCCAGTTAGCTTAGGACCCTAGCCTTCCTTAGGTTTTAGTCCACTGGTGGCATTTAATTTACAGTTCCTGGGTACATTTTGTACCATAAACTTGGGACTTATAGGCAAGTTAAATATGCCAATCAGGAATGTGCCAATTCGACCATGTTTAAAGTGGGAGCACAGGCACTTTAGTACTGATTATTGCAAAAGGCACATAGTTCTAACAGCAGCAAAAATATAGGGTCCAGCAAAAGGCACAAAATATGGGGTGACTTTGCAAAAAAGGAGGATTTCCAACAATCATGTAGGTATCCATGAATCAAATCAAAAAGCAGGTCAAAAGACATAGTAGCTCCTATTCTTGACTTAATTCAACAGCATTGGACTGGTACACTTACTGATTATGTGATCGTGCGTTATTCAAGGGTGATAAAGACTACATTCAAGATTTTCTTTCTTAACAAACCTTGAGTTTGACCTGGTCTCCCTGATCCTCAAAAAAAACAATTTCTGATTGACAATTTTCATTTTTTTGAAGTTTGACATTAGAGATCCAATTTGTTCTCACCAAACTTCCATCAAATTTGGGCCATTCTGCGGCATCCTTGAAAAAGTGTGAAAATACAGACTAGATTATTCACTGAGGTCAGGAGCAGAAAAAGATGGCAGACGCTCTGGAGAAGTATTTATAGCACTTTGTTGAGATGAGCTCAGAGGGCGATCACATTAATAGGCGTTCACCAAGCCGGATGTCTATTATGCATTCACAAATGGTGATCTTTGAGAATGTTGTGACATGAGTACCTGCCCTAATTTGCACAGAGCGAGTTAGTAATACAATCAAGCCAGACTTACTACAGGTGTGTTTGAGATGAACCTCTTCTCAAGAAAATGATTTAAAAAAATGGGGCCAACTAATGCATTTTAATATACAGTTTTGACACTAATATTGAAGGGTTCTGAAGAGGAAACCATAAAATACTTAGGGCCACATGTATCATTATTTCAAATAACAATTACCTAATAGCCATTTTCTGTGAATCGCAATTAGGTAATCACTATTTGAATGTATGAAACTCTATGAGTTTCATTTAGCGTTGGGTCGCCAATTGACCTACCTTATTAATATTCATGAGGCAGGTCGCAATTTGCAGCCCATTAGGAATCGCTAAAATCACAGTGATGGTGGCCTGCTGTGGTGGGCAAACCACCATGTCTGTGATTGCTTTTAAATAAAGCTATCATTCTGTTTTAAAATGCAGCCCATTTTCCTTAAATGAAAACAGATTGGATTTAAAAAAGAAAAATAAAAGGTTTTCTTTTCATATTTCAAGAGCAGGCAGTGGTCCGTGAGGCCACTGCCTGCTCTATAAAACCTTTTTACGAACATTCACAAAGGGCAAGGTGTCCCTTGGGGACCTCTGACCGTTTGCGAATGGGTTACAACCTACTTGAAGTAGATGGTAAAATGCGAATGTTTTGCGACCGCATTTCAGTCGCAAAACATTTCTACATACCGCTGCGATGCAGTATTAAGAAGGGACGCCCTAAACACGCCTCTTCCTAATTCTGAATCGGTATGTTTTCGCAATTCCAAATTGCGATTCGATAACAAGTAACCTAAACACAAATTGGAATCCATGCATACCAAAATGCATTTTACTGGTCGTAAATGGCCTGATTCTGTGAATCAGGCCGTTTGCGACCTGTAAAATGCATGATACATGTGGCCCTTAGTACATTCAATGTGTACTAAGGAAGCTTGACTTTGCCCACCTAAGAAAAGTTAGCGAAAATGGGGGCAAAATAGTATATTCATCAGCACAGTTGTCCTAAATAATTTTGAAAAAGTCTTAGGGCCAGATTTACCAGTTTGTCACGCAGTGCAGCGCAGTGCAGCAGCCACTAATGCTGCACTGTGTGAGGAGAGAGTAGGAGAGCACTATATTTACAGAAATATGGCACCCTCCACCCCTCTCCCTAACGTCGGCACAGAAATGTGCGGCCGTGTGGCACGGAGACACCTTTGCACCAGGAGTGGTCCATGCAGGTAAGAGCAGTCAGGGGGGATTCAACAGACGACGATGAAGGAAATTGAAATAAACAAATAATTTTCCCTCGTCGTCGTCTGTCGAGTCCTGTCCACCCCGCCCCGCCCCACCGCTCTTACCTGCATGGGCCGCTCCTGCTTTGCACCACAGTGCAAGGGTGTCTCCATGACTCAAGCATAGGTTTTGTACTGGGAGGATACCCTTCCAGTACAAAATACTATGCTTAAACTAACTTTAAAATTTGACCTACTTTGTATGTGTGCTGTACAGTGCAGCACACATGCAAAGTCGGAAAATAAAGGAGAAAAAAAGCTTTTCTCCTTCATAGCGCCGACTTCAAGTGTGCACTTTTTTCTAACGCTAAACCTTCTCTACTTTTTTAAGTAAATAAGGCTTAGCCACAGAACCCTTGGGTGCTTGCATGGGAATGACCATGCACCACCCATTGCATGCCCCCTTGGCGCTAATTAATTATGCAATGCTTTGCATTACTTTCAAGTGATTTTCCAGCATAAAACAGGTTTTACACTGGAAAGTAAATAGGTAAAAAAGATTTAGCGTCCTTTTGCGTCACTTTTGTGTCTCAAGCACAGTGTTAAATCTTAGTAAATAGACCTCTTAGTTGGTCGAAAATGTTTGGAAAATGCTACTTCACAAGGCTAAGCATTTTTCAGAGAATATGTCTATTCAGCATTTCTCGTCCTTTATTATTCTGTCCTTCCCCTTTCAAGCAGCTTGTTAATGGTATGCTGTCGCCCAACAAGAGGCAGGGTGGAAAAAAAATACACAAATCTTGCAATTGCAGGCAGTACACAGCAGAACTATGCAGATTGATTTATCTCACCAACCAGTGATAACACTCAGATTATATACACCACATAGTTTCAGATAGGAGATGGGTTACACCCACCTTCCAGACGAGGGCCTAAACAATAGTACTGATTACCACTCAAGTGTCAGTTTTACCCATCTATTTGTAAATTTGTCTGTCTTGTTGACAAACATTAACTTGTCAGGTTATGAAAATATGTATACTTTGCTATCAAACAGAAACTTTGGAAAAATAAACTCCATTGATGATTTATTGGAACAATATTTGTTCTGATGTAGCAGCTTTTCAAATTTTTTATGAAATACGAGTTTGGTGCCTGGTCACTACAGCATGCTCACGTATCACCATGCCCTGCCATTAATTTACACAATATGCCAAGCATCACCACCATCACCATTTGGCCAACATTACACCAAAGGTGACACTGGCATGACAGGATGCCCTGAATATGCTGAATATGCTAAGAATTAACTCTGTGATGACAGGGATAGCATTTTGCCAGTAGTGGGTATCACCATGGGGTGGATGCGAACATACCAACAATAAGTCATGTAATACTACCCTTTCGTACATATGACTTTTATATACTCTCAATGCATGACACATTCCCACCCTCATACCATCAAGCCACATATAGACATACATGAAGTGGTCCCAAAATATAATCAAAATATTGTCTGACATAAACATTGTTTCCTAACTATCTCCTACAAAAGTATTTACCCATTTGAATTAATAATAGTACATTAAAAATCAATGGTATAATATTTGTAAGTTATTTAGTACACAATACGTATGTTAGACGATAATTCTGCATATGATAATCAGGCGTGCAACTGGCATACATACATTTACACATGCATACACACACATGGGAACATACATACAGCAGCAGCATTCAATATATTTTTAATACTTAACTGATTGAATCTGGCAACAACACTTCCCACTCAGGCTGCCTCTACCCGCCCCCATGATCCTCAGCTTCCTGTTCCAGTTCACAGCACATGGCAGACCATTTGTCAAACATAATGAGTGCCTGATAACCCAGGGCCTCAATACCAACAATGGAGCTTAAGCTGCATTGGATTCTCTGTATTAAGGACCTACTCTTTCAAACACACAAAGGAGCTACCTGAGGTAGGAGGCTTTCCGACCGAGATCGTCGATTTCACTTCCGACCACCTAATTACAATCTAGGCGGTCAGAATGGAGACTGGCTGGTCATTTTGGTTGGATTCCGACAAGCTCAAGAAGCCCGTCGGCCAGTTGGAGACCGGCAAGTAATCCCAATGGACGGCATTTCCGCCGATGCTCAGTTTCCGACAGGCTTTCCATGTCAGGCTTTCTGACATGGAAAGCCTGTCGGAAAGTGAGTTTGAGGATCCTAGCGGGGCACCCTTCTACTTGAAGCCTCTGGTTGGGGGCCAAGGGGACATCTATGGTGCCCCCCTGTTGATCCCTGCACCATGTGGCAGGCACCCTGAGGTGTCTGCCACGTGGTGCAGGGATGAACACAACCTCACATTTCCCTAAGGGAGCTTGTGCTATGGCAGGTTTACGGCCGTAGCACAAGCTCCCAGAGGGAAATGTGAGTATGCGACCGCACCATGTGCAGTCGCATCGTAATTAGGTGGTCGGGACCACCGACCGGAGGTCGGTCGGTCCCAATTCCTTGATGATGTCGGTCGAAGGCAACTCCGACCGACATTAAAATCAGCCCCATAGTGTGATGCAAGGCCTGATATTGGATTTATTGTACTGATGTGCAATGTTCAGCTGGAGGGATGCATCAGCACTACAAACTGTATATGTCGGATCTGAGTGTGGTTTGCCACTTGAAGAGACATGAAGTTTGTGTACTTTTACCATGTCATTCCTGTGTCTTGAGCTTTGCAGCAGAGGCTAAGCTTTTAGACACTCGCTGTGATGCGGATGAATAGGTGGGGCACCGTCTGACCACCCTAAAAGTGAAATTTTTAAAGTCTGAAGGATGTCGTAATTAACATGTTCATTGGGCAGCCACATGCTCCAAGCCACAATCCAACTTTCAAATGAAAACTGTAACTGTAAATTACATTTTCTTCAGTGTCATAATGATTGGGTTTTTCTAAGGGTATTGAAGAAAAGATAAGCCACTTGAGTAAAAAGAACCCTAATTCAGTCCAAATGTTTCGTATACACTAAATTTCATCATTACTAACTGGTAAAATCCACTGAATCATTTTTTAGACAAAATGTTCTGAATGTAACTGAGTCATCTCAATTGAGGGTATAGTGTAGTATTTTTTCAGTAGTATGTTCAGTTCCCCTTACCTTTGAATCAGGACAATACATTGTAATTCTCTCTAGCCAACAAATACATTACAGAGCTACACAATCTAGATGATCCTAAAGCGTTCGCTGCAGAATCCAGATAGGCTCGCTAATAACAGCATCCCTCGGGTGGCTAAAGAAGGTCTGTATTCTGGTACTGAAATAGGTCAATATCCCATTCTCTTACTTTAAAAGACATCTCAGTCTACACCAATGGGTGCATCTTTTGATCACAAATTTCGATTCCTCAACACACTTAAATTCCATTAAGCCTTCTCAGGATCAAGTGTAAAAAATTCAGGGTAACCCTGTAAACCTATGGGCAGAGGGTGATTGATAAACAAAAATGCCACCCCCCCTCTTTTTGGTTTTCAGTTATCAAAGAGAATTTATTTAGATATTTACTTCAGTATTTTGGAAGTAGATATTTGCCTGGATTTATACAATCCTGAATGATAATTTTGGTAATATTAAAATGTATTTATTTTCATATATTGGAGCATGACCTCAGCCTTTAGTGGTCAACCTGGAGTTAATGATCACTAAAGTGTGTGGGTCTAGAAGGAAACCCTCTTCGAAAATATTGAAGCCATTTTCTAAGTAATATCTCCTAGAGACCATTGAGTTTGCTTTTTAAGAATCAGTTCTTCTTCCCTAAGGGCACGTCTCCACTGGAATTGTCACTAATGTGTAAAAGACCCGATTCAAAACGGGAATTGTAAACCTGCATTCGTAGAAATATTATTTCCCAAGGGTGTAGATTTACAAGTTTGCCAAATTCACAAAACTCTAATATAGTACAACTAGAAAGCTATACTCTCAGCTTTCCAGGCATATAACGAAGCAAGTCGTGATTTTTTGGAAAGGCTGCCATTTTCCAAATGCCAAACTGTACCTAATCTACAATTACATATTGTGGAAAGGGTTTGAATGTGCGTCTATATACACTTTTTTTCCTTTCTTATTTTTTTGTCCAGGGGAAATTCATTTTCCCCCATGAAGAAACCCTTTCCACTGCTCTAACCAAGTTTGGAGGTGATCTAGTCACCGTCAGACAGTGGAAGGGAGTTACTGCAGTCCTCTGCTGGAACAAAACTTCGATTGTTTCCAGGGTCGGAAAGGGTATATATGAGTTTAGGCATGGCCACAAACTCACACGTTTGCGGGTGTTCACAGACCTATAAGGTAAACCACATCTTGCTTCTTCCACTCTCCGGCCAGTGCATGGGATTTACTACTGCATAATGCTGTCAACTTGTAGTAGTAAAACTATTTACATCTAACAAGTATTGTTTTGTGGATTGTTGTCATCCATAAATGGCACTTTACATTTACCAATGGATTTATGAATCAGGCCTGCATAGTTTATCTCGGGCTCAGGTATTATTCTTCTCTCACTACCCTCTGGGTATTTGTGATCCTACCCTCTTTCCTTAATCCTAATTCTTATATGGAAATTGACTTGGGGCCAAATGTATGACCATTTTTAGCGGTCACAAATGGAGATTTGGGCCATTTGCAATTGCTAAATCGGCTTCTGGGATGTACTAACTCTATATTGCGAGTCGGTAACCTATTACGACTCATAAAATAGGGTTGACAAGTCACTATTAGGACGGGGCGTGCTAAGGGTGTCCCTTCATAATAGCGAGTTGCAGGGGCATGTATGATTGTTTTGTGACTGGAATCTGGTCACGAAATATTCATACTTTACAGACTCCGTATAGGAGGTGGTAACTCATTCGCCAATGGGAAGGGGTCCCCAAGGGACACATTAGCATATTTTATTTTGTGACTCGCTAATTGCAAGTCGCTAAAAATTGCAATTTGCGAGTCACAAAATTAAAGGGTCATACATGTGGCCCTTGATTGTATACTCTTGCATCACTTACATGCCTTTATCATTGTGATATTGAATTTACACCTTTGCAAAGATACATTATGCATATTTTAATTAACCCTGGGCGGAGTTCGAGTAGCCGCGCTACTGTGGAATTCCGCTAAGTTGCAGAAAAACTCCGCAAGCTACGCAGAGTTCCGCGAGCGCGCGGAGTTGCTTGTTCTATTCCGCCCGTTCGGGAATGCATATTGCATGTTCGGGAAAGCTTATTGCGTGCTCGGGGGGAAATATCGCGCAAACTTCACCAAGCGGTCGCCAATGGGCGTGGCCATCTTGTTTTTCAAGTTTGCTATGGTTCTGGGCCTGTTTTTCTATCCTCCCTATATCTTTTCAATCCTTTGTTTCTAGAAACTTTTTTCTGATCTTTTTTATTTATTATCTATCCCTCTCTATTCCTGATTGTATATTTTGCGTTTTTCTACTTTTTGTGTGTTTTAAGTGCGTTTTTCACTCTTTTTCTATTACTTGCTTTTAAAAAAATTTACTTACTTTCTTACTTCCTACATTTTCTTTCCGCCCGTGCCCCCAGAACCATGGTGAAGAGTGTTAAAAAGACTAAGGGCCAGGGGAAGAGGTCGAGGAGCGAGAGCCGCGACCGCCTTGCTTGCGGAAGGCGTCGCCCAGAAGGGGTGGAGGCCCGGGCCTTGTTTTCTGAGGTGGAGGTGGCCGCACTGGTTTTTTTTTTGTCCAGCGCCACCTCCCCTTAACCCTGGCAGCAGGCGGCAGGCCTGGGTCCGGGTACGGGCTCCGGGAGCGTCACCGGTGGTGGGAGAGGGTGCGCCGGGCAGTGTTTCGCTGCTCTGGGGTCCGGCGCACCCATAACCAATTGACGCACCGGTGGTCCGACATCCTGGACCGGGAGCAGGACCTGCTGGACCTGCTAGGTGTTGAGGTCCCGGGGCTTGGTGAGTAGCTAATTATATTACTATTGTGTTCTTCTGTTCTGTGTTATTGCAAATATTATTTTTTTCGCAAATAGCTAACATGCTGCTGCTGCTTACATGCAGGTAACTTATGTTTAAAATTCATATATTATGTGATTGTTATTCTTCCAGACAGGTGCTCGGCACTACTAACTAATCGTACTTGTTTGCAACTTTGCGCTCTCTTGGGCTGGTTATGTAAGAGAGGTTAGAGAATTTAAGTTAGGTAATGCAGATAGGAAAGACTCCAGTCCTTTCCTTTGTCCTGTCAGGCTGTCCTGTCACTAAGATAGTGGTAGTAGTTAGTTAGTTAGTATTATTTGGTAATTTAGCGGCCTGCGTGACGCTTCCTCTCACATGACTTCAGTCCTAGTAGAACCTTTTGTAGTTCGTATAGTGAGTGAATAGCAACCAACCAATTTGGTGTATGCAATATGCATGCGTCCATCTATGCATTAAGAAGAATAAATGCAGACTTAGTAATTGGCCCGTCAAAGGGGGTTGGAGTTGAGACTGAGAGATGATTGGGAATGAGATCGGAACTTAGAAGCAAATATAATTTTTTGCAATTCATTCCAAAGTCTGGAATAGGCGGGCTAGGTATGTTTAGGATTCAGGAATCGGAATTGAACTGTGGAATAATAAAGATAGGATGGTGCTTGACTGCGATACTAGTCTACTACTAGTCGATCTGATTTAGGATAGGTCAATGTTATTGCAATTGCCGTTTCCTGTCTAAAAATATTTTTAAAGCAATTATTTAATATTTATTTAACACAAATCATTTTTTGTCTCTTTAATTATGTCTTACATGATCAGCATCCAGGGGCAAGAAGAAGACTGGGTCTGCTGGCAGTGCTGAGGCGGGTGCAGGAGCCGGAGGGGCCTCCCAGGAGCAGCAGGAAGCGGCCTCAGGCACAGATGGCTCTGCTGCCGGCCCCAGTAAGTCCTCCTGGTGTTGTTATATTAATATTTCCCTAACTTTTACCGCTCTATTATTTCCATTTCCTAATTTTTATTTTTCCAAAATCCTCTTCAATCTATCTGTTTCTAAATTCTTGTTTTTGCTCCATTACCTACTACTACTAACATTGTTTCTAGTGTCTGTTTTTTTTTTTTACATCAAATCAAACTGCCTCTGACTAACCTCTGACTCTGTATTAGTCTGTCTGTAGCTTGCTTTCTTCTGGGTTTCCACTCAGCTTTCCTTCTCCCCTTATATGTGGATTGCCTAGTAGTGGTACTGTAAGACTCAGAGAACCCATTGGTCCTAGGCTACTACTAGTACTAGTAGTAGTAAGGACTCCTTACTACTACTAGTACTAGTAGCACTAATCTGCTGTGCAGATTGCATGCCCAAGTAAGGTATTCTACGCAGGTTTGTTGAGATGAGAAGGCTTTCTTTTACTGTCTCATGCTCAATCAGTAAATGGTGGTCACTCACGTTGGACACCCCAAAGTGGTGTATTTTACTTTTTCTAATCCAGGCCTAGTACTTTTTTTATTAGCAGCAGTTGATGGTGAACACTGAACAACTGATTACCGTGCACCATGGCTGGAAGGAAGTATGAGGAGGAGGACGGCACCATTATTTTCCAACTAAGAGAGACCTCATGTCCGCCCAGTTGGCCACTCTTTCTTCTTTTCAAAAAATGAGATGCACCAATAGCTCTAGCCACTGAGTCCAGTCCTTTGGGTTGTCCTCTTCTTGAGAGGCTTTTCAAAAATTGCCACCAACAAAATGCCCAACCGGATATTATTTTGTTATTTTTGATAGGACATACTGTCTACTCTACTCTAGTATCCGAATTGTAGATAGTGATGTGTGTGTGTATGTATTATTAATTATGTATTTTCAATCTTGCTAATGAAAAAAATAAACAGGGGAGGCGTATATGGCATCTAAAAAATTTGAAATGTTTTTTCCAGGCGTACCGACCACCAGTGCCGGGGCCAGCGGTGAGGGCCATGCCACTCTGGAGGGAGCGGATGCGGCAGCTGCAGGGGGTGAGCCAGCAGCAGTGGCGGACGGTGGTAAGTCATATTCCTTACTTATTGAGAATGATGAATACACTCGCTGCAAGGGTGTACACTCAGTACACTGTACTTCTGCTGAGACTAAGTTGTTGTGAACACTGAACAGTTGAAGAAGACACCCTTTACTTAACATTAGCATTAGCGGTGGGGGTTGAGTAACTAATGGCCTATTCTATTCTATCTTCAACTCAGCAGAGAAAGTTTTATGACGAAGACAAAGAGTCAGACGACATGTAATATATGACTGGCAGAGAAGGATGCGTGGGTGAAGGAAGGGGCCCCGGGATGCATATAGGTGGCTGATGATAGGATGCATGGGTAGTTGAAGGATGGGTGAAAGGTGAAAGAAAGCAGAAAGGATGCCTGCCTGGGTGGGTGAAACTGTATGGGTGAAAGGAGTCCTCTTGGGGGTTTGAGGGGTCAAACTCAAAGGCAAGCAAGGATGCATGGGTGGTGGTTGGTTATATCTATGACAAATGTATGTTGTCGATGAAAGGTTTATGATAGCCATGTTTGGATGGATGGATGCCTGGATGGTATCATAGTAGGTGAGAAGAGTCAGACTGGATGAAGAGAATGTAAAAGAAAATTAAACCGTGCCAGAGTACCAAAGCCAAGGGTGAAGAATAAAATAATGCTAGAAGAGCAATGCAATGATAAATGAAAAAAGCCCTGGGAAGAACAAGGACTGTTTTTTGCAAGGTTTTTAATCTGATTCAAAGGTTTGAGGTTGTATTTCAGAATGGAATACTCCCTTGACTCACAGTAGTTTGCAAGCACAATATATATATTGTGCATGACTATGTATTATGTACCCTACCCACTCATCATCAATCGACCCCCTCTGACTCCGAGGCCCACTTCCGCTCCAGTCCCTACCCATGTCATTTTGACTGTGTCAGCCATGAGTGGCCTATCAGCTGCATGGTTAAGTACTTACAAATCTGTATGTCATCATCATCATCACGTGAGTGACGTGATGTCGTGCCGTATATCATCCAACATCATTCATATTTAGCATGTCATGTGCCTTATTGCAGTAGTCAGGGTGAAAGTGAAATTGAGCATTTGCCATTGATTTAACAGAGTATGGCCGTAATGGAAAAATAGATAATTGTGTAGTACAGCTGCCCCACCTGCAGACAGTAGTAAAGTAACGTGAGTCTGCGACACGAGTATGTCTGTCTAGGGCACAAGCTGACTGAGCTGGCATGCCTACAAGATTAATTGTGCTAAACAAGAGAGAGAAGAAGAATACTTGCCTACTTCATAGTGCCTAATGCCTGAAAGTCTAATCATTCATCACATCCAAATCTTAGGGGCAGAGGAAGTGAGGAGGATACCACAACTGCTAGTGCTACTGTGCCACTATAATTTTTATGTGTGTAATTTTGTGTTACTGTTTTGCTAAGAGTATTGGTTACAATTGTCTTTTTTCTTTCTTGATATAGCTACTCCTTCCCAACCCAACAGGCAGGAGTTAGCAGCCAGGGCCCGGCAACGGAAGCTGGAGGCCATCCGGGAAGAATATCGCCGGCTGGTTGTCCTGGCGGAGGAGGCAGAAGCTGCAGCTTCCTCCAATGCCCCGGGCCCCAGCCAGGCCCCCCACGTGCCTCCGG
The DNA here is from genome assembly GCA_963921515.1 of Calotriton arnoldi. NCBI lineage: Eukaryota > Metazoa > Chordata > Amphibia > Caudata > Salamandridae > Calotriton > Calotriton arnoldi. The sequence continues at coordinate 44,776 of CAWUFW010023812.1, read as the reverse complement.
TGGTACGGCGCCGTGTTCTGGCAGCCAGCTGCCGCCCATCATCATCAAATTCATCATCCACTGCTGCCCACCCCTGTTGTTCCTGTAGTAACTTTCGGTGCCGCGTGCTCCTCCGGATGGCGCGCCTAGAGGCCAGGCTGGAGGAGGTCCTGGAGCGCACTAGCCGGCACGCCCCCGCTAGACCTCAGTCTTCGACCCTTGCCCCTTTTTTAATCTTTTTTTTGGTGGGTGGGATGTTGGGAGTTGGGGAAACTTGGGGTGTTCTTGAACTTCTTGACATGGACAATCATGGACATTTATTTAATTTACTGGACATTGGTTGGGGTTAGGGAGAGGGGTGGGTCAGGTGTTGTGGGTTTCTTCTTCTAGTTTATATTTGTTAGGGTAATAAATTATTTATAGTTTTACAATACATATGATGTAAATCTTTTCTGGGGCGGTTACTCTTTTACGTCGCCTTGTTTGTTTCCTCCTTTTGCTGCAGGGCCGCAGCCAGTTTTTGAAATCTGCCAATAGTGTAACACACCAACAGATAGATGCAGTACCCTCACTTGTCCTACTACTGTCAGTCTCTCCTCCTAGTCTATGCATTCTGCAACTAAAACCCCTTTGTAGTATGTACTCGGAAGGATGTGGGTGTGTGAATTAATTAATTTCCATAGTATATACATTATTGCCTCCCCCACACTTCTTCTCTTACCTGTGATTGATGTTTAGGCGAAGCAATGGCTGCATGGTGATGGTTTGGTTTCCTAAGGTGCCATGGTGGGTGGTGGTAGCAGTAGTAGACAGTTGCATTTGCAAAAAAAGAAAATGAGACAGTCAGTCACCTGAGGGAGACTAGGGAACGAGTAGTAGAAGTACAGTACACAAGAAGAAGACTGCCAAACAAGAAACGATGATGATGAATGATAAGCAATGCTAAAGTAAAATAAAACATAATGGTGGCAGGGATAGCCTAGTACAAGTTACAAACTGAAGTTGACTCGACCTATGAAGTGGACAAGCGTAACCTTTAGTGCTGGAAGGATGATAAATCGATGCGGCAATTAATAATTATGATGTGCTAATTATGTTCTTTTGGAAAACAAATTGCTTTCACCACATCCGCCCCAGCAAGTATGTGATCAATTATTGGTGTATATTTAATTTAGTCACACCTCAATATAAATCACACAGCCTGGGGGAAGAGGGTTAGGGTTTGATGAATGGTTGGGAAGGGGTATTTGAGGGAAAGGTTTGACAAAGACAAACACTACACATGGACAACACACAATCTTGGCAGACGACCATCATAAATCTGTTAAGGGAGAAAAAGGAAATGCATGCATGATGATGACTTGATGATGATGAGTAGTACTAGACTAGTAGTACAGGGCAGCAGTATATTATTAATTATTATTATTATGCAATTGCCTTGCCTGTCTGCCCCCAGAGAGACCCAAATTACATACATTTTATGTTCTGTTGTACCGGGCTTACTTTTAAAGCTAGCAAAGAAAATTAAAAAATAGCTGTAATGGTCAAATATATAAGCAAACATAATAAACAACAACACACACAGTTGTAATGATTGAAGAGAAAAAATGAATCAAATGAAAAGATGATACTATAACTATGTTATGGTCAAATTGGGAGTTGCATCTCAGCATTCCTCTTGGTCCTTCCTTCCATGAACGCTCTGTCCGTCAATCTTGGGTGCCACTGCCTGCCTGGCGGATGCAGATTGGTAAGGTAAGTGTGAGTTGTTTTCCCAGTATAGCACAGGGTAAAGGCCGGCCTGAAAGTGTAAATGGAAAAACAAAAGGGATGTTGAAAAATCAAGGAGAAAAGTAAAGTTAAAATGCATAAATTAAGGAGGAGTGCAGCAAGAACCCTTTCAGAGGCGGCATGGCTAAATCATGTCTACTCTGTTTCCAGCATTAACCTACAACAACAACAGGACTGAGCAGGCCTGCGGCGCCCACCCAACCTCCACTTAGCTTAGATTTTGAGCCAGACAGCACTGAACACACATACACAGCAACATAGCATTTTCCAAATTAAGTAACTAAATCAATGCACCGCTGTCAGTCATACCACTACACTCGCCTCCACCAATACACAGACATGTAGGTCTGGCGTGGTTGTTGTTGACTTGTTTACCTTTTAGGCCACTTCATGAAACGCCCGAGTTATTCCATCAATCATCTCCGATCCAACTGACTGACTGCGAGTATGGTTTGGTCATCATGGTGTCCAACTCTGTAGTGTACCGAGTGAGTCCAGAATCAAAAATGCAATGGATCGGCCTGCAGTAGTACAATTTTGTTATTAAACAACAAGAAGGGAAACATTGACTTGAGTCACTTTTTTGTGTGTATTTTAAATACTAGTAGATATTATGCACAACAACAACACAAACACCAATCACTCAGAGTCAGCGTCCAATGCATGCCATCATTTACCTGTTCTTACAGGGCAGTCCCTCTCAGCTTGGAAAGGAGGATAGCTATAGTCAGGTTCTTTGGAGGGACTCGACGAGGCAGGCACACATTTCTTGTACTATTCTCCATCCAATGTCTGGCTTGAGGGAAATGGATTTAGGGCGAGTCAGGAGTGGACTGGAGCAGGACTCGGAGGAGTGGACTTACTTCTTCACTGGCTGCACACAGTTGCAACTCCAATCCGGTAATAAAAGAGTAAGTTGGTGTTGATGGATTTGTTGTGATTCGAACCAGAAAGACAGAGACACACACAAATAATAAAAGTAAATAAGCAAGAAAGACAGTAACAAGTCAAAAGCCTAGTTGTTGTCAGGGAAGTAGAGCTCGTCCTCAAACTCTGGTGGTTCACCCAGAAGTAGGTCATCTAACACACTACTTCCATTGACCTAAGTCGCCGTCATCATCTTCCTGCTGTACTACTTCAGGTATGGTGTAATCCGGTGGTATAAAGTGCTGATTCATTTTGATCATGGTTAACCTCTCCACATTTTGGGGCGAGAGACTGGTCCTTCTCACTGTCAGAACGGCACCAGCAGCACTGAAAACACGCTCAGAAGAGACACTTGCAACAGGGCAAGCCAGATAGTTTATTGCCAGCCTGCTGAGCACTGGCCATTGGCGCCTTTTCCCATGCCAATACAGCAATGGGTTTTGATCAATGAAGACCTCTGTTGGGTCATCCAGATAGGCCTGGACCATCCGCTCAATGCTCAGGGGTGCTCCGCTTTGCTCTGCCTCTTTTCCCTTTGCCTCAACACTGGACCTAACAAGCCCTTGCTGTAGAAACCATTCCTGTGCCGATTTTGGTGGGGCTGATGCTCCTGTTCTTGTTGTTGTTGATGTTGTTCTTGGTGTTGTTGGTGGTTTTGACTGCTGTGAGCCAACCGCACTGCCCTCAGGCTCTGAAGTTGAACTTGACGCCGGCTGCCCTGCAGTACTTGTTGTGGCCTGGAGTAGCAGGCCTCTAATTCCCAGCCGTTCTTTTTCTAAGCGACTGGCTTCCGCAGCTATCCAAGTTTTGTACTTGGCAACATCCCCTTCTAAAAAAGGAATTAATGTGTTCAGTACTGGTTTGTACCGTGGATCCAGAATTGTGGCAGAAATGTAATTGTTGGATGACACAATGCCTCTTTGCACCCTTGTATTTTCAGATAAGCGAAGGGTTAAGCTCTCCACCAACTCATATGCTTCTTTTTTTCCTCCACACCTGTGTACATTGCAATCACCCCCTTCAGTTGTTCCTGTAGCATGTGCAACAATGGGATAGCTTGGCCCATAGTACAGTCCTCCTTGCTGACTTCACGTGTGAAGAGCTCGAAAGGAAGTAGCATCTCTGTCAGGCATTTAACTAGGCCCCATTGGTCCATCTCAATGATCATGCCTTTCACAGTAGCATCCCCACTTTGCATGACATATTCAGTCTGTACTGCTCAAACAGACGTTCAAGCATGTAATAATAAGTTGAGTTGCAACGTGCTAGCACCTCCTGGATGAGTGCTTTAACTTGCATTCTATGCTCACGTTGAATGATCCTCAGCTGCTTCCGGGCTTTAAAAGAATGGCTGAAATGTGTGCAGATTCTTCTGCTGGTGGTCAGTAAGTTGCGGACTCTGTCTTATTTTTTCAGAAAGTCTTGAAGAATTATGTTAATGCAGTGAGCCAAACACAGGACCCTGAAATAGCCACAATCGGACATGGCCTTAACTGTATTACTGCCATTGTCCGTGGCAACAAAACCAATGTTAAGCCCTCTTGGGCGCAGCCATTCAAAGACTTTGCTGTCAAAGTCTTCCAAAATGTTTGCAGCAGTATGAGATTTCTCCATGGCGAACATGGCTACGGTTGCATGTTTCCGAGTGGCATTAAAAATCTCAGCAGTGTCAACAACACCTGCTGCAGATATCTTTTCTCTAACCCCCACGGAAGAGATCCAGTGTGCAGTGATGCACATGTAATCAGTGGCTTGGCAACTGGTCGACATGTCTGTTGTCAGGTGGATAGTGTGAACAGCACTCTGCTGCAAAGCTTGTCAAAGCAATTCCAGCACGTTGTGATGTAGTGCTGGAACAGCAACTCTGGCGAAATAGGACCGGCTGGGAACCTTCCATTTTGGGCAGATGGCTGTCACAAATTCAAGAAAACCCACCCCTTCCACAAAAAAAAAGGGAGGAGGTCCAGCGCTAACATTTTAGCCAGCTTCGGATTGTACAAACGTGCCATTGGGTGGTTGCGTTCGTACTGCCCCTCCGACTTAAACATGCTGAGAATGGTAGCCTGGATTCTTTTCTTTTCTGGGGCCACTGATGCAGGTGCCTTCTTGACGCCAGATGTTGTTAGGCTCAACGCATGCTTTTTTGCTGTGGTACTCTCTTGCCTGGGACCCCTTGGTGTCTCAGCCTGACTCTTACTCTTGTGCCACTGCGATGTTGCTGATGAAGATGTGGGTGGTACCACTGCACTGCTGGGGACAGGGCTACTTTGTGTACCAGAGAAAATGTCTCCCTCTTGTTCACCTTCCACCACGATCGTTTCTTCTACTTCTTCATCCCCACGAACAGCAATGGGTGCAGTTTCTTGGCCGCTAAGGTGCGCCTCCCACTGGATCAAGTGGTGTTTTTTCAGATGGGTTGTTTGGCCTCCGGTACCATAGTTTCTACCAAGCTTACCCCGACTAACACCTTGTCCACAAATGAAGCATATAGCAATGTTCACCTCCTTCCTGCTAACCGAAAAGAAGTCCCAAACTGGGGAGGTCAACTTTTTGGCGCTGCTGCTGGTGCCACTTGCAATGCCGGATGAACTGGTAGATGGGCGTGAAGTTTGACTCTCTGCAGTGCCTACTTCTACTGAGGTGGTACTTGTGGTTGATGTACATGGCTGCTGGTGAAATATGGAAGCTGGAGGTGGTGTTGGTGGTATGATCTGTGTTGGTGGTATCCGTGCCTTATCCCTCACAGCAATTTGGGATGGGGTAATGTCGGTCTCCACTGGGGCAGGACTAATGTCCATGATGACTGTCTCGTCATCATCCTCCTCTTCTACATCTACCTCCATAACTCTAAGGCTTTCTGGAACCTTCCTTTTCCCTAGCCTTGTCTCGTGGCGTATCTCACTCTCAGACTGAGGTGGGATCCAAGTGGCGTCTAGATCATCAGAAGGGGGCTTGCAGAAGAAGTTGATGGACTAACCCTCCTTTTCCTTGCTGGGGATCTGGAAGACAATGGATCTTCTGAAAGAGTGGTGTAGGATCCTGGGATCAGTAGAAAAGATCAGTCGAGGCAGGTTGTAGAGAGAAGTTTAAGTTTATTTCTCTGTAAGAAGATCCCATCCAAGTCCCAGCAGCTTGCACAACCATCAGCTTCCACCACAATTCAAAAGGTAACATTCCAACCCACTTGTAACCAAGATACCAGTCAGGAGACTATATTCCCTGGTATCCATGGCACCACAGCACTGCAAGCTACAGATGCCACACACCTCCCCTCTTTCATAAAAAAACAGGAAGGAAAGAGAAAGAGAAGAAAGGAGAAAAAAAGAGAAGAAGAAAACAAAACAAAAAAAACCAATAAGATGGAAAACACAATCCAAATGAGACAATATACATAAACTTTGTACTTACAATCTACTGTACAAGGTCTTTTAAATAAGATGGCTTCTTGCTGACCCTAGAAGACAATCTGGGAATGACTTCCGAACTATTGTAGTCAACACGAGGGACACACCGGCCCATTGAATGGAACAACTCTTCCCAGGTTCCAAATGCGGTGATCTTGCGTTTTGATTGCATTATTAAACACTTTAATTACCCAAATAGGTTTCGAAAATTTAGAATTCCATCCTGGATGTTTGATAACCACCATGTCGCCAACAGCAACCACAGTATTCTTTGTAGTCTTTTAAGAATCAAAGTGAGATTTCCTAGCTAAGATTTTCCCAACTTCTCTCTCACGCCAAACATCAGTGCTTACATCTTTGGTTGCTGCCCCTTCCAAATCTCTCACCCAGGATGGCTCCACTAAAGTACAAGGGGATCTACCCCTAAATAAAGCAAAAGGAGATTTCCCAGTTGTAGTGTGAGGAGTTAGTCTGTAAATCTCAACCTTCTTCATGACTTCTTTCTTCCAATTAAGACCACTACCTTTGGCTAATGCAATGGTCTCTTTTAAAACTCTGTTAAACCTCTCCACCATACCATTAGTTTCTGGATGATAAAGAGAACACTTCTTGTGCCTAATGCCACGCATCCTCAAAAACGCTTCCATTTCTCGAGAAATCAATTGGACACCATTATCAGTTAAAATAGTATCGGGTAGCCTTCCCTTGCCATGAGGTTCTCCAAAAACACAATCACATTCTTAGTTTCAATTCCACTCGTGAAGCACACTTCTGGCCACCTCGAAAACATATCTATAACCACAATGACAAAATGCTGCTGTCCTTCCCCATAAATAGGACCAAGTATGTCTAAGGCTATTTCCTTCCATTGTCCACCAGGTAACTCTCTGACAACCATGGGCTGTACCCTCACAACTTTAGACTTCTCACACGTCGCACATGCCAAGCAATCTCGCACCAGCCTTTCCACTTGTAAATCCATCCCACCGGCTCTGGAAATCTATAATATGAAAGTCTTAGGTGGGGCTCTATATGGAGCCGAGTTGTGGGGCATTGGGATGACAGATTGCTTGTCCACAATTGAGAATCGTTTTATTAGATCTTTGGTAGATTTACCTGCAAGCACTGCGCTGCTGCCATTATACCTGGATCTTGCACAAAGGCAGCTAGCACATAAGCTAAGCTATAAACTTCTCATTTTCTGGAATAGGCTGTGGACTGTGGACGAACTCCTGTCCTATAGGGAGCCACTTCTTGACCTATTGAAGTCACCATCAATAACCTCGATTCCCTGGTTCAGATCACTTAGAGCGCTATTAATGAAACTTGGGATGGAGGGTTTTTGGAATCACCCAGAGAGTTTGGCAGATGTATCCTGAAAGAGTCTGAAAGAAAAATTCTGGGAAGTAACAACATTGCATATTTTGGCTAAAGCGGAGGGCCGGTTGACCTCTGAATTTTTAAATTTTAAATCGACTCCCTGCTTTGAGGAAACATTAGATGAAATTGTTTCTCCTCTGGCCCGAAAACTATTCTTCCAGTTTCGATACAAGACTATACCCACAAAACATTTTAGTAAAAGCTGGCGAAAAGATGTTCCCATGGACGACCTCTGTCCGGCATGTAATGTTACCCCAGAATCCATTGTTCATCTTTTATTTTTTTGCCCTAACTATAAACTCATTAGGAATAAATCGATATTACCACTTTGTAAGTTAGTTGTCAGGGGTCACTATTTAGAAGTCCTAAGAATCTTGTGCACTGATACTCGTAGAGTAGTTGTCTTTAGCCTTTCTAGATTTTGGCACGCATTATGGATAAAGCGTTTGAAATGCACTTTATGACACATTGCACATTTCTATATCAACGTGATTTTAAATACAGTTTTAGGAAGATACCATGTATTTTGCTAAAAGTTTTTGGGAATTACCCTGTGGTCTTGGTATACGTTAACCATTCTATGATGTAACCTACTTTTAACTTTTGTGGTCTTATCTTAAAAATTTTAACTGATGTTTTTACTTAATTATGCCAAAATTCTTTTTGTTCTATTGTATTCTGTGCTGTGTTCTTTCAAGATCTTTTGTGATCGAAATAAAGAAAGAAGAAGTAAATCCATCCCAGGCCACCAGTATGACTAGCGAAGCCTCTCCTTGATCTTGGACATCCCCAAATAGGAAATGTGGGCCAATTCAATCAACTTACCATGGAGTTTAAGCGGAGATACCAATCTCGTGCCACGAAGCAAAAGATCGCCACACACACCCAACTCATCTTTCACACCCCAAAATTTCCTAGCTTCCTCAGAGGCTTGTCTCTTAGAATGCCACCCCTTATTGACAAGGAGCAAAACCTCAGAGAGAACTGGATCGGAAGATAACTCCTCCCGCCACTGATCCTCAGTTACAATCTCCTCATCCACAAAGCACACATGAGCATCATCATCAAATTCGTCACATGCCTCACTCTCATTCACCTTCTCCACCAATCTAGACAACGTGTCAGCCACCCCATTTTCTATACCTGGTATGTACCTCACTTCAAAATTATATTCTTATAAGACAATCACCCATTTGGTTATCCTGCCTGAAACCAGATCAATTCCTTTCTTTGTGAAAATTTCGCAAAGGGGCTTGTGGTCCGTTTTGACAACAAATTGTGTTCCCCACAAAAATTTCTTACGTTTTCTAATAGCCCAGAACACAGCCAGGGCTTCCCGCTCAATAACTGAGTAGCGTGACTCAGCATCCTTCAAACTTCGAGAAACGAACATAATAGTTTTCATGCCCTCCTTACCTTCTTGTTGAAGCATGGCACCTAGACCCTTAAGGCTCGCATCCGTAGTGATGATAGAAACTTTGGAGGGATCGAAACTCTTAAGCCTTGGAGCGCAATTGAGCTTCTCTTTTAAGATTGTAATCTCTTTCTCACAAGCATTATTCCAGATAAACTCAACCCCTTTCTTTAGAAGTATCCTCATGTTGACGCTTAGTTCCGCAACGTTTTCAACAAACTTGTTGTAGTACTCAATCATGCCAAAAGATTTCATCAAGTCTTCTCTGGAGGTAGGGGCACACATGCGAGAGATGGGATCTACCAAATCAGACTTAGGCATGACCCCATCACCAGAGATTGTGTGACCCAAATAGTTGATGGTGGTAGTGGCAAATTGACACTTCTCAGCTTTAATAGTTGTATTTGCATTGTCAACCCTCTCTAGTACCTCACCAAGATGACACCCATGTTCTTCTTCATCCTTACCAAACACAAGGATGTCATCTTGGTATACACAGACCCCTTCACAACCCTTAAGAATCTTCTCCATGACACGCTGGAAGACTGTGTAAAATGAGCAACAAGTGTGCCCATCACTGAAAAGCAAACAAGGACGAATGATATAGGCATTAAATGTGCCTATCACTGAAAGATGAAAGAGAAACTCTGTATTCAAGTGTGCCTTTGTGCATCCAAAACTGCAATCAAGTGTGCCTATCACTGTGTAGGCAACTTAAACAAAATTACACTTTAGATATTGATTGATTTTAGTCAAGTGTGCCTATCACTGTGAAGGCAGCTGCAAATTAAATTACACTTTTGAATTGTTTGATTCCAGTAAGTGTGCCTATCACTGTGAAGGCAGCTGCAAAATCCACAAAGGAAGATAGTCGCTCCAGCAGACAGTCTCGATCGAATGACCAAATCAATGTGCAGTGAAAATGGGAGTTAGCAGTCCAGTTTCCAAAATCCCAGGCATGCGCACGTTAAGTGTTCAAAAGGGGAACACACCCAAGCCACTGCGCAAAGAGAAATGGGAGTTAGCGGTTCAGCTTGCAAACTTCCCAGGCATGCGCAGACTGAGTATTCAGGAGTTGAGGCAATAGGACGGCAGACGGAGCAGAAACAGATGCTCGTCAAGGAAGGTACGCCGAGGATGTCGTTCTGCGACTGGAAAATGTCCCAATGTAGCACAGCAAGGAAAGTACGGCGAGGGTATTTCACAGAGGTAAGGTACGCCGAGGATGTCGTTCCGCGACTGATGAATGTCCCAATGTAGCACAGCAAGGAAAGCACAGCGAGGGTATTTCACAGAGGTACCGTGACCCCAGGAGAAGAAGAACAGCCGAGAGCACAACACCCTGGCGCAGCGAGAAACAGCACTGAGGAGCCACAGGGAACCGCACTGAAAGGAGAAACAGAACTGAGGAGCCACAGGGATTTGCACTGAAAGGACACAGCGAAACGGCAAAAGCAGACACGGAGCAGCTCCAGAGAGAAGGGAAACCAACAAAATTGAAGATACGGCACAGGAGGCCCAGGAGAGGATCCCGGAAGCCAAGGGGCCCAACACAGTCAAAGTAAGTGTGTACTCACGACCTCGTAGTTAGTTCTAGCTTGTTGAGATCTTCTTTCCAATCTTCTTTCCACGAAGTTTTGAGCTGCTGACTACGCCAGTGTAGGATCCTGGGATCAGTAGAAAAGATCAGTTGAGGCAGGATGTAGAGAGAAGTTTAAGTTTATTTCTCTGTAAGAAGATCCCATCAAAGTCCCTGCAGCTGGGTCCACCAAGAGCTTCCACCACAATTCAAAAGGTAACATTCCAACCCACTTGTAACCAAGATACCAGTCAGGAGACTACATTCCCTGGTACCCATGGCACCGCAGCACTGCAAGCTACAGATGCCACAAGTGGCTTGCTGTTCTTCCTCTGCAGGAAGCTCTATCTCCTGAACTGCCCCTACTTTGGGGGGAACAACTACTATTGGGGGTGGTTGCGGGTGTTGTTGCCCACTTATCTCAATTCCCTGCATTGATTGGGTACTACTTTGCAATAACGATAAGTCAATTTCAACATCACTGCTCGTCGGCGTTGTCATGATTAGACTGGCTGCCTCTGCGACAGAAATGGGTTTGGGCCTAGGTTGGTGGGGTGGGTCCACTGATACGGGGGTGCTGCTCCCAGCTTGCTCCCCGGACACTGCTGCTGCAGGCGCAATTTTTGGTTTCCCAAAAAAGATCTTGGGCGACACCCCAGTCTTGGTAAGTAGCAGTGCCTTCTTCTCACTGGCAACTTTCTTGGTACTGGAGGACCTGGTACCTATCTTTGGGGCAATCTTCTTCAGATGTCAGCAGCACGCAGTGGCACAAGTTGAAGAGATATCTGTGGTCACACGTCACATGACGTTGTGTGCAGCAGGACACTGTGGCAGTACTATGGGTGATGATGCCTCCTCCTCTTTTGTGCACCTAAAAGCAAAGAAGCAAGAAAAACATCAGTGAAACATGGTATTCATTGTTGTAGTTCAATTACTACTAGTACAAACAAACAAATATAATATATAACTTTGTGTGTGGTCACACTTATTAATATTATTATTACATTTATTACCTCAGTTATAAAAAAAAATAACAATACAGTGTAGACATTTGTAAGACTGACAAAAACAAGGGCTTTCATGGTTGGTGTACTATTGTACAGTACACTGAGGAGGGATAGGAAAGAAGAAGAACAACAACAAAAATACAAATGTAACGGACCCTGTTTGGCATTGTGCATCATGTGGGATTCAGCATTCAGGGAGATGCAGCTGACAATGAATAGAAGCATTAAGCCAAGAGGAAGAAAGGAAAGAGAAAGACATGCAGGTCTAATGCAGAAGCACACTGGCTGCCTTCACAAAATGGCCACCAGCCACATAGCCAGACCACAACAACAAGAATGGGAAGACAGACAATGCAGGCCTATGGCAAAAGCACACGGGCTGCCTTCACAAAATGGCTGCCAGCCACATAGCCAGGCTACCACAACAAGAAGCAATAAGCCAAGAGGAACAAAGGAAAGAAGACATGCAGGCCTATGGCAAAAGCAAGCACACTAACTTCCACCACAACAAAATGGCCACCAGCCACATGGTCACTCACAACAACAACAAGCAGGAGGCCTGGAAAACAATGAACTCAAGCAGGCCTATTATGGACACAGACTTTACAAAATGGCATCTGGCCACACGGAGAGGCTCAGCCAAGGCAAATGCTGGCTCACTATTACAAACAAACACACTCACACACTGGCCAGACAAAGGAGGCATGCTTAACAACACAGCTTTAATACACCAATGCCAAAAACAAAAATCTACAGGGCTAAAAAAAGGTTTGCAAGTTACACAACAACCACACTCATTCAACAAAGGCATTTATTTAACACACATGCAAAAAAGTGAAAAACCCCCCAAAAACATATTTTGCATTTCAATCCAATGCCATCCATGCCCTAAATGATGTTTAAATTCAACAGACACCACAGAAACAGTTGTTTTATGCACCCATGAGTAGCTACTGGCTGAAAGACCTATTAGCAGACTACTGGTGTAGTGAATTAAATAAATATTGCAAATTGATTTCAAAAGTTGGAGAAAATGTAGTGAACTTTGCAACATGTTTCCTTTATAAAAGAAAACTAGAAGAACCAACTCGGCAAAAATTACAAACAAAGAAACAACTAGGCCCCTACTGAAACTACAGACCACCCACCACAATACATTAAAAAAAAACAATGAAAAGTACAAAAAAATGTAGGTGCAATGCCCCAATCAAACAAACAACACCAATTTTCCAACTTACTTGTGAAATCTCAAATCCAAAAGTCCTCAAATCCAATGATATATGATGCAGCAGACACAAAGAGGGATCCTTTAAGCTCCAAATCCAAATGAAAAGTGAACAGGAGATGAACAAAGCACTGGGAGAAGCCTGCTGGACAGGAACAGGAAGTTGGAGACACGGGCACTTCCTTCCTCTTAAAAAAAAAAGTAAAAAAAGAAAAAGGACTCCTTGCACAAAAAAGTACAGCCAAATGTCAATCTGAGGAGTTTTTTTAATCCAAATCATCATTTCGAGAAGGTTTTGATGCTGCTCGAGAGAGATTCTTCTCCAGATTGCAAATTCTGCGTGTTCGGGATCGCGATCTTCACAAAACTTCCGCCGGAAGTCCCATGGTGCGCCCAAATGACGTGTTTGAGATCACACACACTCGCCGGACTGTGCGGCCTGCTACCAAATCTCGTGGCGCTCACGAATGGTAGGGAAATCTCGTCAGCGATCGCAGGCATCCGGGTAAGTCACTCCCACGCGCAAACATAAAAAACTCCCCCCTGTGCGGAGCGAGGAGTTTTCCGTAACACCGCATTCTACGCAGAATGCGGAGTTGCCAAAATCCACAAACTCCGCGAGCCGAGCGGAGTTTTACACCCAGGCTTAATTTTAATGCATTTTGACATAATAAAAAATGGAAAAAATAAGATAAAAACAATTTTACAAATGAAGCTTCTGTTGTTCTAACATGACATCACTAATTACATCACCCATGTCTTCATCACTAGACCTACATATCCCTTTGCAAGGCCATCAGCATCAGTATATATGTTGACCTCCACAGTTCTCATCAATTTACAACTAAGGACCTCATCTGGGGTTTGGCTGAGTAGGAGAAGCATGTTAAAGCACTCCACCCACTCTGTCAAGCCTGTGGTTGTCCGCCTCAATTTTTCCATGAGATGCTAAAATGTAGACTGGCTCTGATGTGCAGAAATAGAACTCCCAGTGTGCCAAAGCCATTTGTTTTTTGATGTGAGTAAACAAAACAGTTTGCAGTTCTGGCAATTTAAACAATGAACCAACTCGGCAAACTTGCAGTACTGTGAGTAAGCCTTCGCATTTCCAAAGAGATCCCCGACAGGTAATAGGAAGGATGGTCCTGTGCCAGAATGGCAAATGCCATAGTCTCTAATCTCCTGTTGGACCGAGGGATCCTCTGCCATGGTCCAAATAACCCCTTGAGTCACTTATTTATTAATGGAGATATTGTTCTAAGAACAAAAGCTATCATCTATATATATATATTATATATATATGAAAGAACCACAGTCCTGAAGAAAATCCCGTATTTTAGGAAAATCAGGTACGGACCACAACGTAGTTTTTTTAAATCTTTAGTGCTTTATTGCAACCTCCACAGCATGACGCGTTTCGACCAGGTCACCCCGGTCTTGATATCATATTTAAATTACAATGTAGCCAGAATGTTGATGTTCAGAACCTGGCAAAACTAAGTGGACGTATCACATAACCCATGTCTGGGCAGTTACACACTGACCGCCAGTGCAAACGTGTATTAAGCACAAATCTCTTTCCATAGTGAGTAATGCTCTATAAAGAGGTTTTCCTTCCTCTTCATTTGATACATTTTAGCTGTACTTACCTGGCCAGTGACACTTCTAGTTTAAAAGTCCCACAAGCTAAAAAATTCAGTATGGGTGACAGACACTCTGGAATTCTCTTCCAGTGGAATTACATAAATCAGCAGGACCATGTGAAGTTTAGGATGGCCATGAAGTTGTGGCTCTACATCTGTTAGCTAGAGTCATACTTAATTTTTGTTGTGAATGCCAAGAAGCCTTTGGGCAAATTGTGTGTTTGCAAAATCAAAACAAACTGAAATGGGGAATATGACTTGCTTGAAAGAATTTATGATTGCAATATAAATATATATATATATATTATCTACTGGCGGTCGCCAGTAGATAGTTATAGTTACAACCTATTATCCATAGGAAATCCGCGACATTCTATTTGAAATAACTCTCTTGCCGGTTGACGTATCTTCGCAAAATTTTCAAACTTTGTGGCCCGCTCCGGTCCGCTCCTACCCTGAAAGTCTCGGGGGATTCGTCAAGCGGGGGCCGAGAAAAAGGGGGTCCCAAAACGCGTTTTCCCCATGCAATTTTCCATAGGAAACTTTAGACACGGCTACAGCCCGAACTGCTGAACGGAATTACACCAAATTTGGCAAAGAGGTAGTTCTTGGTTCAGAAAGAACCCTTTTTGTTAAATGGTGTAAATCCGTTCAGTAGTTGCTGAGAAAATCAAAAGTAAAAAGATAGTGATATCTATGGGCACGGAGGATTCGCGCACCCTGAGCGCACCCTGCGCGCACCGTCCCGATCACGAGCTGCATGTTAATTGGCTGTCAGCTGGCTGTCAACATTCCGATTCAGGAAATGTTGGCAGCCATTTTGTCCCTCGGTAGAACCGAGGGACAGAAACAAGTGCGCAAAGCGCATAAAGGGGGCAGGGTAGAAACACCCTGACCCCCTAGGTTTGCTCAGGGGTCCCACAAGGACCCCCTGGGCAAAAAATAAATAATTTTTTTTAAATCGGCAGGATGCGCTCAAGGTGCGCGAATCCTGCCGAAAATCGAAGCGCGGTCTCCCGCGCTCGATTGTATTTTGCCCCGGGTGGCCCAAGTCCCGGGGGCATGGTGGGGGTTAATTTTATGTGTGGGGGCCTCAAAGGGCCCCCAAGCCCGGGGACCGCCACCCCCGGGGCTTTTTTTAAATGGTGCGGGAGGGCTCTGAGCCCTCTTGCAGCCCCGGGACCACCACCTCCCCGGGGCTTTTTTTTTTAAATTGAAAAACCTGTGTGGGGGCTCCAGCCCCCACACGCCCGGGACCGCCACCTCCCCGGGGCACTAAACATTTAAATATGGGGGTCCGTTACGGACTCCAGAGCCCCGGGGACCACCACCTCCCCGGGGCTGTGACCTGAATGGGAGGGGGCTGCGCGGCCCCCTCCTGGAGCCCCATGATGGCCCTGGGGACCACCACCCCCCAGGGCCGGCTCCTGCAGTGTCCCGGGGTGCCTACCCCCGGGACACTGTAGTTTGCTGTGGCAGGACGGGAGCCTCGCGGCTCCCGTCCTGCCATAGCAAACTGCTTTGGATATTGGAAGAGAGAGCAGGGAAACCTGCTCTCTCTTCCAATATCCAAAGCACATTGCTTTTCCACATGGGGAGCTGCATCTTAGCAGCTCCCCATGTGGAAAGCAATGCCGGCTCCCAAGGGACGCGGGGAGCCGGCGGGACTGTGGGGGATTGGGGACCCCCCACAGTCCCCAACGGAGAGGGCCAGCCCCGGGGGATGGGGTCCCCGGGGCAAGTAGTGGCCGGGACGGGAGCCACGCGGCCCCCTCCCCAAAAAAGAAAAATAATTAAATTTAAAAAAAACGGAAAGGCCGGCCCCGGGGATGGGGTCCCCGGGGCCCTAAATGGCCTGAGGAGGGGGCCACGCAGCCCCCCTCCAAAGAACAAAAAAAAAATCGAGGCCATGCCCCGGGGATGGGGTCCCCGGGGCCAATACAGGCCCAGGGAAGTGGGGCCACGCGGCCCCCTTCCCGTTTTTTATTTTATTTTAATTACAAAAAAGGGGTAAGGCCCTGGGGGATGGGGTCCCCAGGGCCCAAAAACATGAAAAAGGAAGGGGGGCCACACAGCCCCCCTTCAGGGGACAAAAAACAAACAAAACAAAAAAAAACGATTGGGCCCGTGGCTCTTTTTGGAGGTATATGGTGGGCTAGTTGGACTCCGGGGACCCTCAGGATTCAAGGGGACTTAATCCCCCAACTTAAAACGCGCCACGGGGCGCGTTTGCACCGTGGTGAAGGGAGGGGGCGGGGCTTCAGGTGACATGTGTGCAAACAGGCCCCATGGCGCGTTTTAAGATGGGGAATTAAATCCCTTCAATCCTGAGGGTCCCTGGGGCCAACTAGCCCAACAGGTACATCCAGAAAGCGCCACAGAGCTGCGTTGCAGAGAGGTGTAAAAGGGGTGTGGCCTCTCTACACGTCTCTGCAACGCAGCCCCTGGCGCATATTGGAGGTTCCTGGTGGGCTAGTTGGCCCCTAGGGACCCTCAGGATTCAAGGGGACTTAATCCCCCAACTTAAAACGCGCCACGGGGCGCGTTTGCACAGATGTCACCTCAGGCCCCGCCCCTCCCTTCACCATTGTGCAAATATTCTTCTAAAATCATCCGAAATACGAATTCCGATTTACTCACCTGTTATAAGGAGAGACCTCAGTGCTGCATCTTTCAGCCCAGTACTGGTCCTGAAAAGTAATTTTAACCGTACTTACCAGTAACTTGAATTTCCTTCCATAGGATATCATTGCCTGCTTTTTGCTGAAAAAGTTTCTAAGTGTTGATTTTTGAAACATACAAATATTCCTCTAAAATCAGCCGAAATACGAATTCCGATTTACTCACCTGTTATAAGGAGAGACCTCAGTGCTGTATCTTTCAGCCCAGTACTGGTCCTGAAAAGTAATTTTAACCGTACTTACCAGTAACTTGAATTTCCTTCCATAGGATATCATTGCCTGCTTTTTGCTGAAAAAGTTTCTAAGTGTTGATTTTTGAAACATACAAATATTCCTCTAAAATCAGCCGAAATACGAATTCCGATTTACTCACCTGTTATCAGGAGAGACCTCAGTGCTGTATCTTTCAGCCCAGTACTGGTCCTAAAAGTAATTTTAACCGTACTTACCAGTAACTTGAATTTCCTTCCATAGGCTAACATTGACTGGTTTCACTTGGAAATTCTTCTAAGTGTGGAGTTTTGGAACTTTAAAATATTCATCTAAAATCAGCCGAAATACGAATTCCGATTTACTCACCTGTTATAAGGAGAGACCTCAGTGCTGTATCTTTCAGCCCAGTACTGGTCCTGAAAAGTAATTTTAACCGTACTTACCAGTAACTTGAATTTCCTTCCATAGGCTAACATTGACTGGTTTCACTTGGAAATTCTTCTAAGTGTGGAGTTTTGGAACTTTAAAATATTCCTCTAAAATCAGCCGAAATACGAATTCCGATTTACTCACCTGTTATCAGGAGAGACCTCAGTGCTGCATCTTTCAGCCCAGTACTAATCCTGAAAAGTAATTTTAACCGTACTTACCAGTAACTTGAATTTCCTTGCATAGGATATCATTGCCTGCTTTTTGCTGAAAAAGTTTCTAAGTGTTGATTTTTGAAACATACAAATATTCCTCTAAAATCAGCCGAAATCCGAATTCCGACTTACTCACCTGTTATCAGGAGAAAACCCAGTGCTGCACCTTTTAGCCCAGCACTGACCCTGAAAAGTAATTCTAACCGTACTTACCAGCAACTTGAATTTCCTTCCATAGGCTAACATTGACTGGTTTCACTTGGAAATTCTTCTAAGTGTGGAGTTTTGGAACTTTAAAATATTCCTCTAAAATCAGCCGAAATACGAATTCCGATTTACTCACCTGTTATCAGGAGAGAACCCAGTGCTGCATCTTTTAGCCCAGCACTGACCCTGAAAAGTAATTTTAACCGTACTTACCAGTAACTTATATTTTCTTCCATAGGAATCCATTGTCTGGTTTTCAGCAAAAAGTTTCAAAGTGTTGATTTTTACAAACTACAAATATTCCTTAAAAATCACCTGTATGACTTAAACGCATTCTTTCAACTGTTTACAGGAGATGCACCAGTGCTGGATCCAGGATCCAACACTGAGTAAGAAAAAGTAACGATAACAGTTTTTACCTGCTAAGTGAATTTCCTTCCATAGGATAACATTGGTGACTATATGAGAAAAAGTTTCTAAGTGTCAACTTTTAAAATACAATAATATTCCTTAAAAATCAGTACTGTAACCAAAACGCTTTTACTCAACTGTTTACAGGAGATGTCCCAGGACTGAATCTAGGATCCAGTCCTGTGGTTAGAAAAGTAATCCATAAAGTAACTAATTGCATTTAACTAGAAATTCACATTGAGCTGAATGTTGCATTGTGTTTGAAAATGTGTTGCCCATTGCAACAACTGTAACTACTGTACTTAAAAGTCTATTGCCTATGTGCAAAGTATTTAAACTAAAGTAATTCATTCTGAGAAAGTATTTTTGTAATGTAATGTATAATGTAATTACAATGTAATTTAAAAAATAAAATATGTAAAAAAATTGTTTCTAAAAATGTAGTAAATCAGTATGAAAAAAATTAATATAACAATTAATACATTTAAAAATTGTCATTTACAAAACCTTTGAAATTCACTGAAAAAACCATAGGTTTCAGGCACGTTATAGTTAGAAATTAGCATTTAAAAACCTTTGAAATTCACTGAAAAAACCATAGGTTTCAGACACGTTATAGTTACAAATTAGCATTTAAAAAACCTTTGAAATTCACTGAAAAAAACCATAGGTTTTAGGGACAGTTATAGTTACTTGGACATTGCACTCGTACAAAACCCGTGAAATTCCCCGTTATAGTTAGTTCAGCTAACTATAACTCGCGCCCGCAATGCACTGCTGATGACGTCACATATTACATCACTCATGACATGGTCAGTGACATCACTGATGACATCACTGATGACATCTCAAATGACATCACTGATGACATCATCCACGTGATAATCTGATGCACCTCCTCACACCCTAATATAACCTTTGATACACCCACTCTAAATTACAGACTGCCATTCGCAAAACCATAGACACTCCAACACCAATAACTACATACCCACTCACTGATTCTTAGGTCTACACACACACATCCACTCACTCACCCGTACAGTCACTCATACTTATGGTCACTCAGTACAGGACTATCATATGCACTCTTACTCCTATATAGACACTCAAACACCGCCACTCATCCATAGAGGTACTCACACACCTAGTCAGTCATGCAAATAATTAAACACACTGCCATTTACTCACCTATACAGTTATACACACACCAGCTCACTTAATCATACAAATACTAGCACATTGTTACGCTCTTATACAATCACTGATACAAGCAAACACTCATCCATACAGCCACTCTCACAATAACACACTCTCACTTATAGCCATTTAAATACTCTAACACACATATATACTGCCTTTCACATATGTAGTTACACACACATGTACCACTGGGACATACATTCACTCACTAACACACTGTTACACACACTTACCCACCCATACAGTCTATCACAGATGCACTCTTGAAACCATCCACCCAGTGAATCACCCACTCACACATCTATGCACAGTCGCACACACCCCATCCACACAAACACTCAGGCACCCATACAGATACTCAGACAACAAATCAATAACTCTTATAGGCACTCATGTTGCTGTTCACAAACCCATGCAGCCACTTACACAGCAACAGACAGATACAGACATTCACCCAGTTTAGTCACTAACCCATGCATTCAGTAAGATACGTTTAATCACTCACTTATAGAATTAGTCACGCACCTACTAAATCATCCATACACACACTTATACACCCACTCATTCTTTAATACGCCTTTCCCTATATATATTAAAAATATTTAAACTTTACAGAAACACACAGTCACTGGATGATGTCATCAGTGATGTCATTTGAGATGTCATCAGTGATGTCATCAGTGATGTCACTGACCATGTCATGAGTGATGTAATATGTGACGTCATCAGCAGTGCATTGCGGGCGCGAGTTATAGTTAGCTGAACTAACTATAACGGGGAATTTCACGGGTTTTGTACGAGTGCAATGTCCAAGTAACTATAACTGTCCCTAAAACCTATGGTTTTTTCAGTGAATATATATATATATATATCACAAAAAATGACCTTCCCTCCATGGTCATGAATGAGGCGCACACTGGCGAAATTGATTATTAAATATTTATTTTGTCACACGAACTCCCTCGGACAGACGCGTTTCGGCTGCACGCCTTCCTCAATGTCACTTGCTTGGGGAAAACAGCGTCATTTTTAAAGTAAAGTGTTTTAACCATTAACATAAAGAGAGGGCAAAACATTTCATTTGAGGTGTAAAAATCAAGGTAGGACAGGTAAACAATACTGTTTTTGCAAATCGTCATGGCGGCCATTATGGAAGCTTAAAATCAATTCATTATACTTCCTCAGTCCTTTTTGGCCGTACTAATATTCTATCCATCACATCACATAGTAGAATCATTGTTATCAATATAATGATAATTACATCATGAACCTACAGTCATTAATATTGTTGTAACATCATAATATACGTCCAGTAAATCACGCCCTGAATGGGCCTTCTCACAGAAAACTGATGTTCCAAATTCTTTCCGAAATAATTAATTATTTTGACTTCATCCTTATTAAAATTCTAGTTTCAGTGAGCACTAATTCTGCCCTGAATGGGCTATCTCTACTGTGGGGATATATATTTCTCACGCCATGGGACTGCATTGTTATCCTTTAAGTTTCCTCCTCTCTTATTTTGCCTCCTACCCAAATTGATCTTGTCTCTCTGTGGCTAGGGGGGATTCTTTTCAGCAAACACAAATTCTCACATTTTACATAAATGAAATGTATTTATTATTCCTTATGTGGACCCTAATCTAGTCTAAATGGACCCAAAGCTCCTCTTCATTGTTTAGTCCTCGTGGGGTCTTAGTCTGTAGCTCAACAATGTAGCGCGATTCTAACTTCCTAAGTTTTCTTGTTCTGTCCCCACCTCTCTCATTATTCGGAACTTGATCTAAACAAAAAAACTTTAGCAGATTCGCATTAGACTGGTGTTTCTCCTTAAAGTGTCGTGCCACAGGGTACGTTACATTGTGGTTTTTAATTGCACGCATGTGCTCAAGTATCCTCTTCTTTGTGCGATGTATAGTGCTCCCGACATAGTTTTTGCCGCACGGGCATGTCAAACAGTATACTGTGTATTCCGAATTGCAATTCATAAGTTTCCCAATCTTATGCTTACTTTTCCTTCCTGGAATACTGAATTCTCTGAATTTTTGGCTATTTTTGCAAGCCTTATAGCTCATGCATGGGTAAAACCCTGTCACTAGATCTTTTCTTTTTGGTCTTTTTGTGAAATGGCTCCTGACTAATTGATCTTTAAGCACAGGGCCTTTTCGGTATGTAATCAGGGGACTAAGTGGAATTAAAGGTCCAATTACATTATCTGTTTTTAGAACCTTCCAGTTCTTTCTAAAAATCTGATAAACTTCTGTCGATCCGGTGGTGTATTCTGTAATCATTCTAACCATCCCTTCTGATTCTGGAGTGTATAAAACTGGCTTATTCGGTTCAAGCAATAGATCCTTCCTTTCTATCTTGTCAATCTTCTTTTCTGCATTGGTCAATGTTTGTTTTCTATACCCACGATTTTCAAATCTCTGTATTATGTTACTGCTCTCTTTTTGAAACTCCTCATCTCGTGAACAATTCTGCTTCAACCTTACCAACTGTCCATAGGGAACCCCATTGATAACGCTTTTAGGACGGAAACTATTCGCGTGTAATGTGCTGTTTCCAGCTGTGGGTTTCCTATAGAGTGTTGTTTCTATCCTGTTTTCTTCTATATACACCATCAGGTCTAAATATGGTACATTGGTTTTGCTGATACATTCTGTGAATCTTAGGTTCATGTCATTATCATTCAGTATTGTTACATACTCAGTTGCTTCTTCTATCGACCCCCTCCATAAAATAAAAAGGTCGTCGATGTAGCGAGACCATAGGACTATTTTATCCAACCATCTCTCATTCTGTCCTGCCCAGGCCACGTGCTTCTCCCACCAGCCCACGAATAAATTCGCATAGCTGGGGGCGAAGCACGTGCCCAACGCAGTACCCTGCTGTTGATGATACAATTCTCCTGCGAACAGAAATTTTTTATTTTTAAGACAATATGTTGTCAATTCCATCAGCATAATGTTATGTTCATAGTACTTTAGATTTCGCTTTTTTAAGAAAAATTCTGTAGCCTCCAGACCCTTCTGATGTTGTATACTCGTGTAGAGGCTTGTAATATCTAAAATCATCAACAGCATGTCTGGTTCCCATTGAATGTTCGCAATAATGCGCAGAAAGTCCTTTGTATCTCTTACATAAGAGCTTAGATCCACCACCAATGGTTTTAAAAAACAATCAATATAAATAGAAGCATTTTCTAACAAACTGTTCTTAGAAGATACTATTGGTCTCCCGGGAGGACTGGATAGGCTCTTGTGCACTTTTGGGAGATGGTAGAAGGTAGGTATTTCAGGTGTCTCACAGTATATAAATTTAAAATCCGCTTCTCTCAATATCCCTTTTTCTCTCCATTTTTGTGCCAATTCATGAAAGTCTCGTATACTTTTTTCATACTTCATGTATGTTGTCAATTTATAACACTCATTGTCCGAGAGTTGCCTCTTTGCTTCATTGTGGTATACTATTTTGTCCATTATCACCACATTGCCTCCTTTGTCTGATGCTTTAATTATTATATTGTCGTCCACACTCAAATTGGTTATTATTTTTCTCTGTGCTACTGTTAGATTTTCCTTGCTCAGATTTGGACCCCTTGCTTGCAATTTTCTCAGGTCCTCTATTACCAAGTCCTGGAATGTATCGATGGCATCGTATGGTGTTTGTGGATTATAGCGTGATTTTTTCTTTAGAGTACTCGCGGCTCCAGTTTGTGTAATTCCTATTTCATCCAGGAATTTCATTGTTTCACTCCTGTTTCCAGGGACAAAAAAAAAAAATATATATATATATTCACTGAAAAAACAAAGGTTACAGGGACGTTGTAGTTGGGCTGTCATTTTGCTCGTACAAAACCAGAATTCAGCAGTTATAGTTAGCTGAGCTTACTATAACTTACGTCCCCGCAATGCACTGCTTATGACCTCACATGTTACATCACTCATGACATGGTCAGTGACATCACTCATGACATCACTGATTAGACACTTAGCGTCCATGGCAAAGTGGGTACTGGAAAGGATCATCCTACCTCTGGCAGACTAAGACTGTGAAGACCTGGACGTCCAGACCCAGCAACAGCCTGCGATCCTCCGTAAGGGATCAGTCCTGTGACATCAGAGGCTTTATCTTGGTGGTCATTTGTGGCACAGCGCAGAGTTGAGTGACTGTTTTTTATGCACAATGTAAAGGGAATTTATTTAACCCAATATGTCTCTTAGTTGAAACAGAGAGAGGCTAATCTTGCCTACTGCTTCCCAGCTGTACTATTGTTTCTGACCCATTATTTCTGCACCCAGTAGCTTATTGGAGAACACTTTAACTTCCATTGATTACTTTTTGCTACCTTATGTCATGGGTAGTCCCTCATATGTAAAAGCCACAATATATTTCATTACTAAAATCTTTATTATAGAATGGGAATTTGATTATCTAATGATAAGTATGGAAGGGTTGTCCTCATTTGCGATAAAGATGGCCTGAGATTTTGTAGACTCTGTTTACATGCATGACCTCTACAGATGCTAGAACATACAAATATGCGTCTCCAAATTATTGATTTTAGTTTGAACAATAATGATTTCCTTTTTTAAGATAAGGTCTATAAACAACTATAAGTACTGCCATGGGTGTCTGTTTCACCTCCAGCTATACCAGCCTTTTGAGGGGCTGGTCGAAGGGGCAGGTGCTATGGTCACAGAACCTGACTAATTCCACTAAGCACATTGCTGACTGATTGCCATATATAGATGATCTTTTCATAATATGGCAAGGTAAATAATGATGTTACCATAATGTTTTTGAAAACAGTAAAAGTGAATTATTTGAACTTACACTTCTCTTATGCCATCAGTAAAGAGGAGGTATGTTTTTGCCCTTTCAGTCAGAGCAAAAAGGGAGCTTAATAACCTCACTTTATAGAGAGCCTACTGTAGAAAACAGTATCTTCCATGTGAGTAGACATCACCCAACACCCTCAAAACTCAATATACCATATGGCAAACTCCTTGGGGTGTGATAGAATTGCAGTATTTTAAACTCTAATGAGACTGAAAGTAGTTCAATGCCAAGGTATTACCCTGGGTTGAAAGGTTCACTGCCACATGGATGAAGAGAGGATGTAATCCCTATACTCAGACCTTTGTGAAGGTTAAGAGCCACTGGTAAACCTGTCACCCTTCTGAATCATCCAAATATTCCCCGGGTAATACCTTGGATTCTACTACTGCAAGAATGTTCCCTTATTAATAAGTGCACTTAAACACAGACTACAATAGGGATTGCTTGTCCTGTAGAAAGCCACTAACCCATTGGGCTTAACAAATGGCTGAAACATGTTGACTTGAGGATGTGGGAAGCATTTGCAAGTTTACCTAGGTAATTTTAAACTTCTGTTATCTTTCGATCCCAACCAAGACTACATGGTATATAAGAGCTCCCAGATTTCCTTAAGCCCGGGCAGGCGAAATAGAGTTCTGTCCTGGGGGAGCACTTCATGATGAAGTATTAGATACTTCTCTGTTATCTTGTATTGGACAAGCAACATGTCATATTTGAGAAGCAGCAGCCTGTCATATTTAAGTTAATACCATTTGAGGTGCACACTGACACATTTCAACAATACCGTGGCATATCTGACCACTGGACTACTACATTTGATCAACACATTGGCAAATTTTGTCATTCCTACGGCGTATTTGACAAGCGCACTGGCATGTCTAAGGAGAACTCTGGCATTCAATCTGGGGGACATGCTTCTCACTTCTAAAGCAGGATGGCATTTTTGGATTGCCACACCTTGGCACATATTGCATAATAGTAATGCTTTGTATTAAGAAACTGGAATATATTAGCAATGGTTCCATGACAGAATATCGTGGAAAACAATCTATTTCCAGAAACATATCTATTTACCAAAATATTGTCAAAATAATATCAATCGCAAAAATATCGTCATCCTTTACTTAACCAAAAAAAAAAAGCACAAGTATCAATGGGAAAAATATTGCTGCAGCAATATCTAAATTTTAAAATGTCGAACACACAAATATCAAAACTCAAAATGTTGTATATTGTTTAAATATATATACAATGTAAACAATATAAAAAAACTGAATATCAGCTACAATATTATCCCAAAAAATAACCAAAACATAATATTTAAAATCATTAACTCTTTTTATAAATAAGATACATGTAAAAATCAATCAATAAATACACAAAAATAAATCATACATTAATACATTAAAACCACAATAATCCAATGAATAACATTTTTTAAAATTAAAACAGAAATACCAAATAGAGTTCAACAAAAAAGAGTTAACTGAAAAAAATTCACACTACACACAGTAGTCAATAACATTTTACCATAAAACAAACTTAACCTAGTTAAATCAAAAATATTTTTAGAAAACACAAAACCTCATTAACTTTCACAGGAAAAACTTTAACAACTACAAGAAATGAACACTTTGTCGAACAGCAAAATGAAATGTCAGAAGGAAGACTTCAACAAAATAGCAAACCAATTTCACTAATAAGTTTTAAACTACCTAAACTGTTATGTAACCTAAATAATCGCAAAGCACACGTGTAAAACTACAACCACACTGTATCTTTATTTATCTATATCAATCCTAAGATACAAAAGAAACACTTCAGCAAAAAACACAATTATAAAAACATGAGAATCCATATAGGTTAAACTTAAATACTCCACCAAATATCACCCCGCAAAACTAACCAAACCAGTATTTATAACATAAAACTACAATAAGCATTTTCTCACTAACAGAAAAAGAAACCACACCTGACCCAAATCCAGACTTTATCAAAGACAAACAGAAGAAAATAAAGTGCAACTTAAGCAACAACACTATAGGTATGTATAAAATGTAAAACATATCAATGCATGCCTAAATAATACTAGCAAACATATTAAACTTTTTTTTACAGAAGTATTATTAATAAAATTACATCGCTTTCAGACATAATGGCAGAAAGAGCGACCTTTATCACATCACAAGGCAAGCAATTGCTTCCGCACATAAGAAGCGCATACAGCCAGAAAAGTACAAGCACTGCGAACGTGATTTAGAAATGTACTAAATATTCTGTAACTGCTATTATGAGAGGGCAGCAATGAAAAACAATACTGTAATTAATGTCAGAGAATGCAACCACCTTACAAATGTAATAGAGATAGAAGTAATACATGCACTTCAAGATTTAAAAAAGGCAAGCACTAGTTCCTAAGAGCCCACTAGTAACATTTTAAAAGACATACTCCCTAAATTGCTGGAGCACATTACAGGTCAGCTACCAGCAATTCCTACCTTAATAAAGCTAACATTATATACTAAAAAGCCGCAATTCAAACCACTGTGGCCCCTGGATGATAACAAGACATACAGAATCCAAAACACCTAACCACTGCACTTAACGATGAACCCTTGCTTCTACATAAAAATCAGAATAATGACAGATGAATAATTGTATTTGCAACTGAAAACAACCTCATAAGACTAAGGGCCTGATTACAACTTTGGCTGTCCTGAAGCGGGCAGCCATGCCAGCGCCAAAGTCGACCGCTGCCCGCCTGCCAGATCATGAGTATTTTCATGGTCTGGCAGGCGGGTGGCGTGGTGGTCCCGTGGAGGTGCAGTTTAAAGGCTCATATGTGAGCCCTATAACTGCAGCGCCTCAGGACCGCCAATGCACGTTCCTGCACGGCATGAACTGAGCAGTCCATGCTGTGCAGGAACAAGGATGCATGCACACAGGGGGGCACAGCATGTGCCTCCCACATGCACCCCCATGCACAGGGTCAACAGGGGGCCATTTAGGGCCCCTTTGTTTCCCCACCTCCAGCCTTTTCATGGCAGGATCACCTCCATGAAAAGGCTGGCGGTGTGGAAACTCGTGTTATGCATTGTGGTGCCGCAGAGACACTGCCATGGATATTGCTTCCCTAGACCACCGGGCCACCGCCAGGCAACGCAGATCCTTGTCGGTTGTGGTGGTCCCAAAGCACTTCGACCGCTATACTTGTAATACAGAGGACGGACCACTGGTGCGACGGTTCCCGGCCACCATCGCACCTCCACCGCAAGTTTGATGGTCCTATGGACCGCCAAACTCATAATCAGGCCCTAAGCCAATGTGAAAAGTGGATATTGGATGGAACTTTTAAAATGTGGCCTCCACCATTCACACAAATACACACCATAGCGAGTGATTATCATAACACTAACATACCCTTAATTGATGCACTGCTGCCTAACAAAGTGCATTTTACTTTGAACTTTTAAATAGTATAAAAAAACTAACAGCTACTCTTCACAAAAATTATAATAGACTTTGAACTGCAATAATACAAAACATGCTGAAATTATACCCACAAACAGCCATATCAGGTTGCTATTATCACGGCAACCAAATCATTTTGGAATATCAGCACAAATCTGCACTAAATGTACAATATGCAAAAACGAGCCAGTTTCCTTTGGAAATGAAATCTTAGCATATGTACCTGTCACAGATGTTGCTAATCACTACAACATGCTAATGGAATGCCCATTTTACCAAAGAAATTTACAAAAACTAAGGGGCAGATTAAGTAACATTTCACTCAATGCAGTGCAGCCAGGCTACTTGCACTGGCTCATTTCTGATGTCTCCCTTTTTAAAGCGTGAAAGGGAGACATCAGAAATGTGCCATATTTACAAAGATATGGCACATCTTTGCCTTCCCCTTTCACAGGCACCCTTGCGCTATAGTGCAAGGGTGCCTTCGTTATGAGCAGGATTGTTTTTGTGCAGGAAGGGACTCCATCCTGCATAAAAACAATCCTTAAAGGCATTTAACAATTAACAAGGAGAAATTAAGATATTTCTCCTTGTTACGCCAGGCTCTGGAAGGCAATACCATTTTGAAGCATTCCCAGGTTTACAACTCTTTGTAAATCTGGGAAGGCATCTAAATCCTAGGGTGGTTATGTGGGAATGCCCACACTCCAACCATGCAATTCTTCCCTGTCACAAGGTAATGCAAGGCAGTGAAATGGGCTGCCTTGCGTTACCTTGGATTTACTAAACCACACAAAGCCACTCAAGGTCTTAAGGGCTTGCTCTGCCTTGCGTGACACAAGGGCAACACTAGGCTTTTGTAAATCTGGCTCTAAGTCCACTAATGGACTACGTTGAAGACAGTAGGGTTGGCAGGCTGCACCATTCTGGACTCAGACACCAACCCAAATTCCAAATACCATGGCGGAATGTCTACAACAGCACCATGGCCCAACAAGCCAAAGTCAACAATGCATTGGAAAGATGGTACAATGCCCTTGAAGTCTTACTAGGAGGAACCCAACCAACACTGTACAAACTCATAGAATCACTCCAAAAAGAGCAAAGCTACCAACAACTATGGATACAACAGTCAGTAAACCAAATCAAACTTAAAATAACTAAACAAGCCAAGGAAATAAATGAAATGCTACAATTCAAAGTCAGACTCTTTGTAAATAACATAGGGGTAGACTAACTGGAAATAATAGCTAAATCTGTTTTATAATGCATCTGCCAAAATACTCACAACTAAAATACAACAAACAAAAACCGGAATGTTATAAATAATTTTAAATAAATGTTATACTAATTCTGTTTATAAATCAGTCTATAATAAAAATAAATTAAAAACTACAGAATAAGACTGCTAAAGAATTTTTTTACATATTTAATTTAAAATACTTAATACAAAATCAAAAATATTACGTATAAAACATACAATGCAGCTCATGAGTTAAAACGCACACATATAAAATAAAACATTTCAGTTGCAAAAAAAGCTAAATACATATTAATAATACATTCAAACATTTCCCACCCAAAACTAAATAAAACATTTCTGCTTACAGTTGGCTGATGTTCTTTATCCACTTCTACTTCCAAAAACCCATTCCCCAAAAAGTAAAGAATAAAAACATAGAAACCCCCACAAATGCAAAACTGAAATCTCCAAATTAAATCCAGAAAAGTAATCAGCAGTCATGGAGGACCATAACAAAAACAGAAAAATTCAAGGCAAAAAACACTCCAGGAAATTCAAAGACAAAGCAAAATAAAAAATAATGCTGGTTTAAATCAAACCAATTTAATTCCTGTTGGGCTTGGCCCTCTGTGCAGGGTCACCCTCAAAGTGTTTGTCATCACCCCTCCTGTTTTCTGACCGGGTTTTGTTGGCTTTTGGGACTCTAACCAGTGCTACAATGCTTGTGCTCTCCCCTAAAACTTGGTACAATTGGGTTACACTTAATTGATACATTTAATTTACTTGTAAGTCTCTTGTATATGTTACCATGAGTACCCGGGGCCTATAAATGAACTGCTACTTGTGGGTAGCAGCACTCATTGTGCCACCCACCAAAAGTAACCTTTAAAAACATAACTCGGGACTTCCATTGCAGCCTTTAGTGCAGTTTTAAACTGCCAATTTGACCTCCCAAAATAAACCTTTTGCTAGGCCTAAACCTTTCTTTTTCTAATACATATTCGCAATCCATAAAGTATGCCATAAACAGCCTATAGGGCAGGGTGCATTGTATTTGAAAAATAGCACGTGCTTTTAAGTTTTACATGTCCTGGTGGTGAAAAAATCCTAAATTAATTTTTCACTACTGTAAGGTCTACCTTTCCTATAGGATAACATTGAAGTACATTATTACATTTAATAAGTGCTAACATTTGATTGGCAACTGGTGGAAATGTCATGTTTGGACTCAAATGAATTGTAATTTAAAATCCTCTTTAATGGCAAAGTCAGATTTCAGATTACAATTTTGAAAATGACAGTCTTAGAAAGTTAGCATTTTTCTGCTTCTAGGAATTTCTAGCTGCTTGGGCCTGTTAATTGCTTCCCCATCAAGAATGCGTATTGGGCCCAGACAGTGGCTGTAGCTGGGGGAGGGCCACCCTGCCAGGATGGTAGAGACTGAGCTGTTCCCTCTCCCACTTACATTTCAAAGAGCTGCCTCCAGGAAACTCAGAAAGGAACTTGACATAAGCCTTTTGTCACCCTAGATCTCTTGGAGCTTGGGCAGGGTAACCAAGGGGAAGGAATGAGCTTTCCAGAACCAGATGTGGGGTTGGAGTAGAAGTTGCCCCTACTTCAAAGAGTGGCACCATGTATTTTAATTTTGTTTTATTTATTTATTGAGTTTAATAAAGCGCAAACATATCAGAGCACTGTACATATGCAGTCAGCTCATACAAAAAAGGAAAAAATGCATGAAGGGAAGAGAGGGAGCAATGCAAACACAGCAAACAAATACAGAAAACCACTGCAGCCTGGTGGATTAATTATCAAACGGAGTCCACATGTAAATGATGAAGCACAGTGATAAAGAATCACTAGTAATTAATTATTCCTAGTGGAGGAGACCATTTTGCAGACGTTTTTTACTTCTTTATTGAAGAATGAAGAGGAGGGTATGTCCTCATTTCTGGTGGAAGTGTGTTCCATATTTTTGGGGCAAGAGCAGAGAATGAGCGCTGTAAGTCGTCTTTTTAATGAACTTATCGGATCCAGTGATGAGCCTAGCAGCTGAGTTCAGTATAGCCCATAGAGAGGCCAACATTATTTTGGGTAAGTAAGTAAGCAAGTAACTTTATTGTATATAGTTAATTAAAAGTGATACAAAGTTTGCGAGAGAAAAAAAGAGCGTACAAATGATGCTCGTAAATGACTAAAACATTAAAACCAGATAAGAGCATTTGATGATTAAAAGAATTGTCATATGAATTGCCAGGCCCAGTTAAAACAATGTTCATGAGTCCTTGGCTTTAACCCTCTTACGCGATTGTTCTTCAACCTGCTTTCGTGGAGGTTCCTATCAGTACATTAATCGTAAGCGCTCTTCCCGCTGAGAGATGGAGTTCTAACATTTGCCTGTGGTATTACCACCTATTCCCAGCTTCTCGTCTACCCGTGCTAAGAATTTTACTAGCTTGCAGTTCAACTGACTGGATCATTTCTAAGGAATCCTCAGTCAAGCTTATCTCCTCAGACCCATGTGACTGGTCTGACCACCATACCATCTCCTTCGTTGTACCTGGGACCCTTAAGACGAAGACACCGCAACCGGTGATTCCCAAACGCTGGGTCAGAGACACTAAGAACCTTGACCTTAGGAAACTGGAGGCTCGTTGCAAATCTGACCTCCCCCTCGCACATAACTACGGTCAGTGACCTCAATGCTCATTACTCGGCGTCTATTTCAAACATTCTAGATGACCTTGCCCCCTAAAACTAAAAAGAACACAAATCAAAGACAGAAACCCCTGGTTCTCTGGTTCCCTCAACTTGGAGAGGAGATCCCTACGGCAATCTGAAAGAATCTGGAGACAGCACCCCTCTGCTACGCATCTAAAACTTCTCCGCCAGGCGAGAAACTCCTACAACAAACATATCCTCAATTCAAAAAAGAATACTTCAGATCGGAATTGGAGAATGCCAAGAATAGACCCCGCAAGCTCTTTGAACTGGTCAAACACCAATCAAATAAACTGGCTAAAACACCGAAAGAATCTCCCAAGTCTCTAATATCGTCTGAAGAATTCTCCTCCTTCTTCACTGATAAAATCACGGCATTAGGAATTGAACTCAATACCTCCACTCACTCTCAACCCCTTCCAGACCTGCCCCCCTTTCCCGCGCTACCTCCACTGACCTCACCTAAAAACCAAGCACGCTGGACCGACTTCGAATACTATGACAAAGACTCCATCTCTAAAATCCTCTCTACCTTAAAGCCAAACAACCACTTTAATGACCCACTACCATCCAACTGCCTCGCTGCTGCCTCCCAATCCATTGTCCCTTGCTGGACTGCAATAATCAATGCCTCTCTCCAACAGGGATCGATCCCGGACCCCTTGAAAGCCGGTCAAGTCCTTCCTATTTTAAAAAAACCATCGCTGGATCCAGCCTCCCCGACAATTTCAGACCTATCTCCAATATCCCTCTGCTAGCCAAAGTATTAGAGAAGTGTGTACAACAGCAACTAAGTCAGCACATCAACAACTTCCACCTACTTGATGACTTCCAATCTGGATTCAGACCGGGGCACAGCACTGAAACCACTATGCTCCACATCGTGGACGACGCCCTCAAGCCATAGACCAAGGCAAAACCTGCCTTCTAATCCTCTTAGACCTATCTTCCGCCTTCGATACTGTGAACCATGCAAAACTACTCGAACGCCTTGAACTCAGGATGGGTCTGGATGGTGTTGTCCTAGAATGGTTCAGGTCCTTCCTCCACAACCGATCTCAGAGATTCCTCATTAACGGCAACCTATCAGCCCCCACCCCGGTCACTGTCGGAGTCCCCCAAGGTTCAACCCTGTCCCCCACCCTCTTTAATCTTTACCTAGAGCCACTCACCGAAGTTCTTCGTACTGCCAACATCTCCTACCATATGTACGCGGATGACACCCAAATATACATCAATATTTCATCACTCGAGGAGATCCTCTCCCTGAACGAGACCTTGAAACTGACGGTCCAATGGCTAGCCGCTAACCAACTCAAACTCAACGCAAAGAAAACTGAATTTCTCCTAATCTCCCCCTCAAAGGCCAACATGGAGATTCAGTTGTGGATCAAGGCCATCACAGCCTTAAACTGCCCGCCGACCATTGTGGACTCTGCCAAATCTCTGGGCATAATCCTCGACTGTAACCTGAACATGCAAGACCACATTAACTCAATGGCTAAATCAGCCAGATTCCATCTGAACTACCTGTGGAAGCTGAAACCTTTCATCGATGCTCCTGACCTAAAAATGGCAGCCCAAGCACTAGTCATCTCTAGACTGGAATATGGATGTTCCACCCTCACGGGATTACCCAAGATCTCCTTGGCACCTCTAAAAGCCTGCCTCAACGCGGCCGCCAGACTACTCACCGGCACCAGGAAATTCGACCACATCTCTCCACATATGAAAGCGCTGAACTGGCTCCCTCTAGAGGCCAGAATACAGCTGAAACTGGATTGCATCACACACAAGGCTTTACACACAAACTCCCCACTTACCTGGCACAGAAACTAGTGGTATCCGGGGAAGCAGAAACTCCCGGTCCGCTAGAAACCTCTTGCTCCAACCTGCCCGTTTTCAGAAAAAAAGAACCTACAATAGGGCTTTCTCCGGAGCAGCACCAAGAATTTGGAACTCTCTCCCCCGCCATCAGAAGAATCCCTCTCTAGCACGTTTCAAGAAGGAGGCCAAAACTTTCCTCATGGGTAAATTCCTCGTCTAAGGCCGCCCTCAACCACCAAAATGTGCCCGACGAATCTAAGACTATCGCTTCTACCTCAGACCACCAATTCACCCCGCCGAGATAATGTGGGGCTCTTGTTTTTATTGATCCTAACCCTAACTGTAACCATAAACTTGTATCCCCTTTTCCCCCATGTTCCCAACACCCCTGCCCCTCGCCTGCCGTTTTGTATATTTTTGTATACCTCTGTACTTTAGACTTTTTGTTTGTTCACCCCTGTATATATATTTCTGTATTTTAGACTTTTTGTTTGTTCACCCCTGTATACCGTGTAAAGCGCTCTAATACCCTCACAGGTCAAGTTCGCGCTCTATAAAACACTAAAAATAAAATAAATAAAATAAATAAATAAAACTGTGGGTCATCTGAATTAAAGCAGGCTATCACGGCTTGCCTCCGTGATCGGATCCCTCGCCGATTTAAGTGAAGCTTGAGCAGGCACGATCTTTCTCTTCTTAGGCTAGGGCAGGTGCACATCAGGTGAGCCATGTCCTCGACTCCGTTACTGCACAAGCAGCAATCTGGAGGCTTTTGACCATGCAGCCATGGTGATAGATGCTGAGCAGCTGGCAATTTCCCCAATCGATGTTTCAGGAATTTCTCCTTGATGGTCCTGGAGTACCCTGCGCTGAAGTATGGTTGAGGTCTCAGTGATGCATAGCCATTTATTGTCATCCAAGCGTGTTTTCTCTGCGCGAAGGTTACTTTATCTTCTACAAGTGACATGCTCCTTATTGTCTTCCCCACAATTTTCTTCAAGATGGCATGGGTGGTCGAAATTTCCCATACCTGGCTGAGACCAGATTTCTTAAGACACTGATATAGATGTTTGCTTGCCGGAGCCGCTGTACTCTGTTGTAGCTCCTGCCACAGTAGATGGCTTAGACTGTTTGCGGTGCCATTCTTGATCTTGTGCCAGCAAATTATGTACGCCCCCTGCCTTGCTAACTGTTGTTTGATGAGGCCAAATTCTAGCCGAATCTGGGCGGTGGATGTGTATGCGGGGATGTTAAACATGATTCTGTAGGCCCTCATTAAAGTGCTGTCCAGAGTGTGGGCATCTCTTCCTTTTAGCGCTTCACTGCCATATGTGATTGTGGGCAGGATTTTGGCTTGCGCAATCTGAATAAGTGGGGAGAGCCTTGGGCCCGTGAGCTGGGTTTTTATTTGCCTCAGCATAGTCGCAAGGGCCACTGCTTTCCTTTTAATTGACTCTAGCTGACTTGTACACTGGCCTCTATTGTCAAATATTATCCCTAGATATTTGTAATTTGTTGTATTCTGTAATTGGTTGTTCCCTAGGTGCCAGTGGTGGGGTTTTTCACCTCGTCTTTTGATGGACATTGATTTCGTTTTTTCCATATTTACTTCAAGAAAATTGGCATCGGAATATTTTTGAAGAGCGTTTAAAAGATGTTGCATACCCACATGCGTGTGACTAATTAGGACTATATCATCAGCGTACAGGATGCTGTTTAGAGCCTTGCCTCCTAACCTTGGAGCATGTGCATTGCATTGGTCTAAGGTCTGCGTCAGGTCACCCATAAAAAGGTTAAACAGAGTTGGCGTGAGCACGCAGCCCTGTTTCA
The DNA here is from genome assembly GCA_963921515.1 of Calotriton arnoldi. Lineage (NCBI taxonomy): Eukaryota > Metazoa > Chordata > Amphibia > Caudata > Salamandridae > Calotriton > Calotriton arnoldi. The sequence goes on along the minus strand of CAWUFW010023812.1, from coordinate 9,131 downwards.
GCCCTTTGGTTGTTGGAATTCGCCTTGACAGTTATGTGCCGTTGCCCAGTTTGACCTGCACCCAGGTGTCTGTGTGAAGGGATATTAGTGCGCCTAGCAGTGCCTGAGGGATCTTCCAGTTTGCCAGCTTTTCCCAAAGTTTGGCTCTCACGATGTTATCAAAGGCAGCCTTAAAGTCTACGAAACACAGATGAAGTGACTGTTTTGTTGCTATTGCCTTGCCATGAGTAATGACAATGTTAAGATATTGGTTAAAGTTCCTGTGTTTTTAGTGAAGCCGGTTTGGTTGAGTGGTATAATTCCTTGTTCCGCTGCCCATAGCTGAAGATCCTCAAGTACGGTGCCTGCGTAGTATTTAGCTTTGTTATCCATTAAAGCAACTAGACGGTAGTTTGTAGGAGCAGATTTCTCACCGCCTTTATAGATAGGGGCAATAATGGAACCTTTCCAAGAGGCTGGTAGTTGTCCCAATTGTCTGACTTCCTGAAATAATGGGACCAAGGCACCTGCCCAAAAGTCAATGTCCTGCTTGAAAAGAGCAGGGGGATCCCGTTGGGCCCTGGGGCTCCTTCTCTCCTACCTTTGGCAATCTGACGTTTGATTGTAACGATGTCGGTTTGTTCTCCCACACCCATACATAGTGTGTCTGGTTTGATTTCATCCTTAAATTCGATGGCTTCTTTCCCCTTTGCGGCCCCTGTTTCCTTGCACCATTTCGGCTCGTCCCGATGGTTGAAGTGAGATGTTAAAAACTCTGACCATACCTCTTCTGTGATATATGAGGTTTGACCACCATACGACGGGCGCATTATTTTATTTGCTGTACACCAGAAACGAGCGCTGTTATGAGTTTTGGAGTCATGTAATAATTTTGCTCATAGTTCCTCTTCCCTGGATCTTCTTAATTCCCATTTCAGCTTCTTGAGGCTTTTCCTGTGTTGTTGCAGGGATACTTTGAGATCAAGATCTTCCGGATTAAGCCTCAGGAGTCTCAGAGTTTTGTTTAAATTTTTTTTTACTATCTTTAGTTGCTTGTTTTGCGCTCCGGGGAGCCTACTGGTTTCCACAGGATCATTCGGCGGCCGGTATTTGGCTACTGTTGAGAAGGTACTTGATAAACAGACTGTAAGTTGTTCCCAGTTTTCAATTGGGCATTGTATGTGCTCTTTTGGGTTCTGTAACAGGTCTTTTGCAACCTGGAGTACCTCCCCGGTATTTACTAGGGAGTATTTGATTCTTCTGAGATTGATTGTATAGTTGGAGAGAGGGCCCCCTAGTAGTGGCTCAAAAGTTTGTGGAGCCGCCCAGAGGGTGATTTCCTGGGGTCGGTGGTCGCTATCTGTCTTATCTCCAAGTCGGAAGGTAGCCACACTGTGAAATAATGAGAGGGAAAACCAGGTATAGTCCAGAGTTGAGGCTGCCTTTTTGGAATAAAAGGAGGCAGCAACTGGCGAGTCATCAGAGAATCTGTCATTGAGGGCCCTGAAGTTGATGTGCTCCAGGTCATCCAGAAGCCGTTTTGCTGTAGTGCTCACTCTACATTGAGGTTTGTGGTTTTGTTCCGGGATGCACCATGCCACGGACTGGGCCAGGGACTCTCCATCCCCTGAGGAGCCTAAGAGGTGGAGGTTAAAATCCCCTGAAAGCACCATGTTCGGGGTTTCAAATTTTGTAATGTGTAACAATAAACAGTCCACCAGGAGCTTTGCTTCTTTATATTTCTTTCTCGGATTAAGGTATATGTTGAAAATTAGTACCTCCTTTCTTTTCCCTTTGGAATTATTTTGGGTAGGCATGCCAGTGTAGCGCTCCCGTAGTCTAAGCAGGAGATAAGCAAGGATTGGACTGCAAGCTGCAAGTCATCCGGGGGCAGGAAAGGTTTAATTTTCCTCAGTTTATGTAGCTGGAAATTGGCTCCCCTGGTGGTGGCACTGATTTGAGCTTGCATATTCATTCAGGTTTTTGTCCAATGTTATACCAAGTGATCTAGTGGAGTCAATCACGTGTGGGGCGCAGTTGAGACCAGGGAGTAGTTTGAGCCATTCTACTACATGGCCACAGTATTTGTGAGTGGCGATCAAGTGGAATTCCGTTTTGAGCATGTTAAGCATGAGGTGATTGTGTGTCAATGATTGTTCAGTTTTCAGCAGGGTAAAGTGGAGCAGTTTGATGTCTTCAGGTGAGGAGATTTTCATATATAGTTGTGTATCATCAGTGTATATATGGTAGTGGATGTTTGAGAGCTTGAGAAGTTCAGTAAGAGGTTCAATGAGCAAGTTGAATAGGATGGGTGAGAGCGTGGAACCTTGAGGAACACCAATCGTGACTCGTGTGGTGTCAGATAGGTTTTGATTTACTTTGATTCTCTGTGATCTATTGGGAAGGAATTAGGCAAACCACGTTAATACAGGACCAGATAGTCCCATCCTCTTCTCCAGAAGGTCAATCATAAGCAGGCAGGGCTAGTTCCGGTCTAGGATTCTCAAGGCATCATCAACAATATGTGTTAGAACCATTTCAATGCTATGACCGGTTCCGAATCCAGATTCATGCTGATCAAAGAGTTGAAATTGCTCAATGCGGTTGCAGAGTTGTAGGTGTATGTATTCCTCTAATAACTTAGGTAATGTTGGTGATTGGGCAGTAATTGGTGAGGTCAGATAAGTCCGCAATCGGTTTTCTTTGGAATAGGGGGTGACCTGACCTATCTTTAAGCAATCTGGTAACATGCCCTGAACAAGAGATGCATTGACAATATTGGTCCAAAGAGAGAGTAAGGGAGGGCTAAGCAGTTTGGAGAGATTGGCCGTCAGAGGATCAATGAAATGATTGGAGGGTTTTACTAGAACTGGTGTTTTGAGAAAAGCTGCTTCATCTGTGATTTTGAAGGCACTCCATGTGGCATTTTTTTTTAGTAGTGTAGCCTTCGGGAGGGGTACTATCCTGGTGCTGGACAGGTAGGCATCTAGGCTGGGCCTGCGTAAGTAGAAGCTGTGAATTGTGGTGCAGATCAGTTTCAATTCTCCTTGTCTTTCCAATGAAATAGAAAGAGAAATCCTCGCTACTTGACAAGGATCCAATGTCAGGCGAATGTAGGTTAGAGTTGCATATTGTTTGTTGTTTGATGATTTCAAGGAGTTTCCTAGGTCTATTTTTGGCATTGTCTAATTGTGCCCCAAAATATTTTGCTTTGGAGCTTTGGATGTGTTTATTGTAGTAACTTCTTGCCAACCTCAGGCGATTGAGGTGTAAGGTGAAGGGAGAGCTTCTCCATGATCTTTCTGCAAGCCTTAAGTTGTGCCTTTCCTCTTTGAGGCTGTCGTTTAACCAGCGTTTGGAGTGTCAGCACAGTATTCTTTTTAGCTGCTTAGGAGCAATCATATCCAAGGAGTCTGTCATGGATTGTATTTAGAGCTCAGTATCATCATTAACATTTGTCATGTTAGTTGGAGGCAGCTTGATGTTGTTATAAGTAGAGGTTAGGTCATAAGGGTTAATATTTCTCAGGTTTCTGGACTATTGTCTGTGTTTAAGAGGTCCACCTTTTCTAGTCAACACCTTCTCAAGGATTAGGAAGGAGATTAAGTAGTGGTCTGACCAGTCACAGGGGGTTATGGATTCAAATTGGATGGTGTTGTCCTTAGATAATATTAGATCGAGGGTGAAGCCTCAAATGTGTGTTGGGCTATTACAAAACTGAGTAAGATTGAGGTCAGTGAGGAAGGTCTGGAAGGTGTTCAATAAGGGGTCATTAGAGTAATTCCAGCATATATATCAAAATCCCTGAGTACATTATGGTTGGTATGCTTATCAGAGTTAGATGTGTTGGTCTCCATTATTTGTTTAATAAAATGTAGGTTGTTTCCCGGGGGATTGGAAATCATGTGGAGTTTGCAAACTATCTTGTTATTGCTCCAAATTTTGATATCTAGTAATTCACAAGAGGGCATTAGCCTAGTTTTCGATTTTTTCAGGGAGAGCGTCGAGCTGTAAATGCATGCTAGTCCTCCCCCTGCTTTTCCAGATCTATCCAGTCTGATGATGTCATAGTTGGGTGGGACTAGGATGCCCAGGATAGGTTAGGAGGTCTCTGTGAGCCACGTTTCCGTTAATATGATGAGGTCAAGGTCTTTTGTGAGAATGAGATCTGCAATGTCAGCTGCATGTTTAACTGCTGACCTCCAATATATATTGGACCTCCTGAGCCACTCATCAGTACACTCCTGGACCTGTGGACATTACAGAGGACTGCCTTGTTCTTCAGAGGACTGCCCTTCTGCTTGAGGCCTGCCTTGTTCTTCAGAGGACTGCCCTGCTGCTTGAGGCCTTTACCTGTTCCCTAGAGGACTGCCCTGCTGCTTGAGGCCTGCCCTGTTCTTCAGAGGACTGGCCTGCTGTGAGAGACCTGACCTGCTCTCTGAGAATGAAGACTCAACATGCTTTCTTCACCACAGGCTAACCTAAGTGACTCAAAGAGTCAGTTGGCTGACCTCCTGTTCTGAGCTACAGGGACACAATTAACCAATCAATCAGGTGCTTGTTAAGCGTGGCTACTTACCCGTAAGGGTCTCAAGGCGCTGGGGGGGGGGTCAATAAGCTTGAGAGGTCTCCCTGCAACTACCCAGTTGACCTTCTGCAACTGGCCCTTCCTGGACCTGGAACTGGGCCTTCCTGGACCTGAAACTGGACCTGCCTGAGCCCTGCTGGCCTCTGCTGAAGTAAATGCCTGATCCCCAAGAGGTGCTTCCCCAGGTCCTGCACCCTTGATTGGCATCAGTTGAGCTCCTCCTGTGAAATCCTAAAGCTTTGAACTCTGTGCTCCAGACTTTTAGAAACTTTTTCAGCTGGATTATTATGGCCCCTGTGTCCGGCCCACACTCCATCATGGTCGACCTGAACTTGTGACTTTGTCCCGATCTAGCATGACCAGATACCCACAGCTAGCAATTTCTCCTTCTTGATGGTATTTTTACTTAAACCTTTAAAATTGCACACTCTCCCGTTGAACTGATTAGATTTTTGCAGTTTTGGTCTCATTTCATATATAAAACTTGACTCTATTTTTCAAAATGGTGTGGGATATCTCTTGAATTGTGTTTTCACTTTATTACTGCTTGTGTGCTGCACAATCACTTAACACAGTGCCTCTAAGTTAAGCCTGACTGCTTTCTTACCAAGCTACCAGAGTGTTAAGCATAGGTTAATATAGTGACTTTTTGTGGTTCACCCTGAAAAGGATTGTGGTTGTTGCCTAAGTTGTGCTTCTACTGCCCTCAACCAATAACCTAATATCTTACATCGGTGGCAGCGGTGGGATGCAGTGCTTCTGTTTGTACAATACCACTCAGTGATTTTGTGTGACACTAGAATCCCATATAAATAATTTGATACCAGATTCAACCTCTTTTTAAATTCTCCTTGATTGGCCTCCTTTGTTTTTTTCCAAATTCAGTTCCATTCTACCTGACTTTGTGCATTTGTGGCTCTGCCGGCACCAAGCATGGAGTTTGAGCTCAACAACCTGGATAGCTAAACTGTGGCTAAGCTAAAAGGATTCTGCAGGGAGAGGAGCTTCAAGCAAACAAGAACTAAAAGAAGCAGGAGCTTTAGAAGAACCTCAGGACTTGGGAGGAGGCCCACCAGTTACAGTTTACAGTAAGGAGAATGAGAAGGTAGACTTGGAGAAGGGGTGTGAGGAGATGGAGAGAGATAACATCCTGACCAACACCCCAGAGGAGAGAGGAGGACCCACAGGAGTGAGGCCCCCTGAAAGATCGAGTGCAGGGAACAGCATTTCTTCCAACAATCTGTCACCTCTGGAACTGGAGGACAGGAAGGCTAATTGGGAGTTCAGGTTACAACTAGCCAAGCTGAAGTTGGAAGCAGCCAAGGAGGAGGCTGCAGCCAAGAAGGCTGCAGTGAAGGCTGCTGCCCAGAGAGCTCTGGAGGATCAGAAGGCGAAGGCAAAAAGTGCCCTACCCAAGGAGAAAGCGGAGGCTGAGACAGCCTTGGCTGAAAGAAAATTTGCCTTGGCGAATGAAGTGAATCTTAAGGAGCTGGAACTTAAAGCAAGACAAGCATCAGGGTCCAGCAGCAATAGTTACAGCATACATTCAGTGTCCATTGGAGAGGTGAGAGTCTGCTTACCACAAAACCTGATGCCTAGCTATGTGGTGAGGAGTGGGAGGCAAGTCTTCATAAACACATGTCTACAGTGGGGAAGAATACTCTTCTTATACAGGAGGTAGGGGACCAGATGAGGTATGCCATCATGAAAGCCATTCTACTCACCAAGTGTGGGCTCACATCAGAAAAATGCTGCGTAAGTTTCAAGGATAGCCAGAAGTTGCCAAACCAGTCTTGGGTGGCTTTCTTGGATTAATCCAGTAAGGCACTGAGTGGTTGGGGGAGGGGCATACCTCTCCCATCCGATAACATTGGGTTATCTTATTACCTTTAATAAGTGCTAACATTTGATTGGAAGCAGGTAGGAATTACTTGCTTGACCTGAATTGCTATTTAAAATCCTCTTTGATGGTAAAGTCGTATTCTACATTATAATTTCGAAAATGCCATTTTTAGAAAGTTATTTCCAATAAAAATTGTCAGGACTGATAACTATTTACCACACTTATTCTTTTCTGAGCACTCTTTTTATTACCAGTGGTCAGTAAATATTCATTTTTTTCATTTTAAAGCATGATTTGAAAAATAGTCACATACAGGGACATAATGAGAACAAACATAAATGCACAATTCTTACATCAAACAATTCTTTTGGTACCCACCCAACATTCATGCACACAGACTATATAAACACCATATTGATTATGCTTGACAATCAATTATTTGAAACATGTTACATTGAATTGAAACCTTGACAGTTCTATCTTGTTAATGCCCAAGCAGGAAGACACATGTACTATTATTCTTTGAACCCCTTATAAACTTCCTACATGAATGGGCTACGCAACCGTGTAAAGCTTTGATCCTATGAACAACGCAATCATGCAAGCAATGAAACAAGACATGATGAGCGGGGGATTAGAATAAAATGATGTAATAGACTCCCTTTTCATAGGATCAAAGCTTTACACGGTTGCGTAGCCCATTAATGTAGGAAGTTTATAAGGGGTTCAAAGAATAATAGTACATGTACACTTTAAAAATAAAAAATAAAAAAACGTTACAAATAGTTGCAAACATTGCACTCGGACTTCTAAACCTGTATAAAAACGTAACATACTCAACCTCTCAAAATATACATCCCCAATACAATACAGAATGATCATTACAACTCAACAAACATCATAGGAAATGTGACAATATCTATAATAACAAACTACTAATAACAAAGTATAGTTAGGCCTACCACACTACACTACATTATACTGAAATGCTAATTTCAACTACATAAGCTTCCCAAATCAAACTGACACAATAACCCACAATTTCTATACATACGCACATCTCTACCCCATAAACCTTTAAAAAAACTTTAAAATAATCTTAGTTTGTCCATTGAACAGCAACAGGGAACCAAGGGAAGATGTTGTACATTAAAGGCGTCAGATTTTCTATTCCCACTTGAATCTGAGCAAATTTAGGGAAGGTGTTGGACACTAAGTGGTTCAAATTTGCTATTCCTACTCCAATCTAAACCATTTTGAAGAAGGTGTTGGACAATAAAGCAGTCATATTTACTATTCCCACTCAAATCTGAACCAGTTTGGTGAAGGTGTTGGACACTAAAGGGGTCAGACTTACTATTCCCATGCCAATCTGAACCATTTTGAGGAAGGTGTTGGACACTAAAACGGTCACATTTATTATTCCCACTCCAATCTAAACAATATTGGGGATGGTGTTGGACACTAAAATGGTCACTTTTGCAATTTCTCCTCCAATCTAAATCATTTTGAGGAAGGTGTTCGACAATAAAGCAGTCACATTTACCATTCCCACGCTAATCTGAACCTTTTGGGGAAGACTTTGGACACTCAGGGCCTCATTTATGAGAAGTGTTGCATCGCTTCATGAAAGCAGCGATGCAACACTTCTCAGTGCGCCCTCCTTGGGACATGATGGATGCGTCATATTTACTGTGTGATGCATCATGCCGGAAGGAATGACAAATACGTCTGTATAACTGACAAATCTGTTGGTGCAAAATTGGCGCATTGCTGGGGTGTGTCTGAAAACAGACGCAACTCCAGCATGTGGGCCTCATTTATGAGAAGTGTTGCATCGCTGCGTGAAAGCAGTGATGCAACACTTCTCAGTGCGCCCTCCTTGCGACATGATGGATGCATCATATTTAACGTATGACGCATCATGTCACAAGGAATGACAGATACGTCAGTATTACTGATGTATCTGTCGGCGTAAAAGTGGTACATTGCTGGGGTGTGTCTGAAAACAGACGCAACTCCAGCAATGTGTCCTTTCACATGGGCAAGCCCCATGTGAAAGGGCCTGTGTCAAGCATACACCGGTTTTGACGCATTGGCGTCCTAGAAGTGGCAGAGGGAAATCTTATAGATTTCACTGCGCCAATCCTACGACCCTTTCTTGCAGGGGAACGCCCACCCTGCATACATTATACCTGACGCAGGTATAATGTAGAGCAGGGGTTTACGAAGTGACGCATCTGCCTAGATGCGTTACTTCGTAAGTATGGCGCAACATGGCGGATTATTTACGCAGAAGTGACACAGGGGCTAATAAATAAGGCCACTCCAGTCTAAACCATTTCAGGGAAGGTGTTGGGAAATTAATATGATCCGACTTACTAGTCCTACTCTAATCTGAGGAACATATTGGACTCAAAAGGGGTCAATTGTACACTATTCCTACTCCAATCTAAACCATTTTGGGGAAAGTATAGGACACTAAAGAGGTTACATTTAATATTCCCACAACAATCACAAGTATACAAATGTATATATATATATACATATATATATATATATATATATATATATATATATATATATATATATATATATATATATATATATATATATATATATATATATATATATATGTATATTACCTACTGGCAGTCGCCAGTAGGTAGTTATAGTTAGAACCTAGTTTCCATAGGAAAAGCATTTTTGATGTGCTCATAA
>CAWUFW010023811.1:0-69353 GCA_963921515.1 Calotriton arnoldi | reverse complement strand
AGTTACGTATTGCTCAACTTTTCTCGCTCTCGCTTTCTCGCTCAGGGTGCCGGAGCAGCGTGTGTTGGGTCTTTTCTTTGTCCTCCTGGAATTGGAATGGAAGCACATGTGACGTAATTGGAGCCTGAGTGCGCATCCCTGTTTCTTTGAAGGGGAAACTTTAGCCGATGTTATATATATATATATATATCCTCCAAAAGCACTCTCCAAACCTCCACACTGGTGAACAGAGAGACACAGACCGGGAAAATGGTGGCAGGCAAGTTGTTTATTCCCCTCTCACTTTGTGACACGTTTCGAGCACCCTGTGCCCTTGTTCACATATATATATATATATATTTTCACTGAAATAACTCAGGTCCGGGAGCCAGTTCTCATGCTGGAAGAGACAATTAGAATAAAGTGAAAACACCTACAGACACTAGGGTACACTATGGGTTGGGGTACCCCTGTGATTGGCATGACCTCCCCTGTAAAGCTCCTAGTACACTTAATGAGGCAGGGGGATTAAAATAACTCTAGGGCATGGCAGTCTAGAGGCCAGCAGCCCTTTTCTGCACTTCTGCATGTGTGCACTGCTGAGCCTGAGGCAGCTTGAGTGCAGCCCTGTGTGTGCAGAAAGAGGCAAGAGAGGTGCAGAAAGAGGCAGGAGAGGTGCAGAAAGAGGAAGAAGGGTGCAGAAAAGAGGCAAGAGGTGCAGAAAGAAGCAAGAGAGGTGCAGAAAGAAGCCAAGAGAAGTACAGAAAGAAGCAACAGAGGTGCAGAAGAAGGGAAGAAGTGCAGAAAGAAGCTAGCAGAGGTGCAGAAAGAGGCAAGAGAAGTTCAGAAAGAGGCAGCAGGAGGTGCAGAAACAGGCAGAAAGAGGTGCAGAAAGAGGGAACAGGGGTGCATAAAGAGAGAACAGGGGTGCCAAAAGAGAGCAAGAGGGGTGCAGAAATTCTGCATAAGAGAGGTGCAGAAAGAAGAAAGAGCAGTGCAGTGAGAAACAACAGAGGTGCAGAAGGAGTGCAAGAGGGGTACAGAAAGAGGCATGACGAAGAGCAGAAACAGAAGCAAAAGAGATGCGGAAAAGAGAGAGAGGCTAGAGGGGTGAAGAAAGAGCCCAAGAGAGGTGCAGAAAGAGGAAAGAGAGGTTCTCACAAAGAGGAGAGAAGGGTGCAGAAAGAGAGGCAGAGTGGGTGCAGAAAGAAGCAAGACAGCTGCAGAAAGAAACAAAAGAAGTGCAGAAAGAAGGAACAGAGGTGCAGAAAGAGTCAGGATGGGTGCAGAAAGAGGCAAAAGGGGTGCAGAAAGAAACAAAAGAAGTGCAGAAAGAAGTAACAGAGGTGCAGAAAGAGGCAAGAGGGGTGCAGAAAGAAACAAAAGAAGTGCAGAAAGAAGCAACAGAGGTACAGAAAGAGGCAAGAGGAGTGCAGAAAGAGGGATGAGGGGTGCAGAAAGAGGCACGAGGGTAAAGAAAGAAGCAAGAGAGATGCAGAAAGAAGCAAGAGAAATGCATAAAAAAGCAACAGAGATGCAGAAAGGGGGAAGTGGGGTGGACAAAGAGGCTAGAGGGATACAGAAAGAAACAAGAGAGGAGCAGAAACGAAACATAAGAAGTGCAGAAAGCAGCAAAAAAGGTGCAGAAAGAGGCAAGAGGGGTGCAAAATGAGGTAAGAGGGGTGCAGAAAGAGTCACGAGGGGTGCAGAAAGAAGCAAGAGATGTACAGAAAGAAACAAAAGAAGTGCAGAAAGAAGGAACAGAGGTGCAGAAAGAGGCAAGAGGGGTGCAGAAAGAAACAAAAGAAGGGCAGAAAGAAGCAACAGAGGTACAGAAAGAGTCAAGAGGAGTGCAGAAAGAGGGATGAGGGGAGCAGAAAGAGGCACAAGGGTGCAGAAAGAAGCAAGAGAGATGCACAAAGAAGCAAGAGAAATGCATAAAAAAGCAACAGAGATGCAGAAAGGGGAAAGTGGGGTGGACAAAGAGGCAAGAGGGATACAGAAAGAAACAAGAGAGGTGCAGAAACGAAACAAAGGAAGTGCAGAAAGAAGGAACAAAGGTGCAGAAAGAGGCAAATGGGGTGCAGAAAGAGAGAAGAGGGGTGTGAAAGAGGCACGAGGGGTGCAGAAAGAAGCAAGAGGCGTGCAGAAAGAAGCAAGAGAGTTGCCGAAAGAAACAAAAGAAGTGCAGAAAGAAGCAAGAGAGTTGCAGAAAGATAGAAACAAAAGAAGTGCAGAAAGAAGGAACAGAGGTGCAGAAAGAGGGAAGAGGCTGCAGAAAGAGGCACAAGGGTTGCAGAAAGAAGGGACAGAGGTGCAGAAAGAAGCAAGAGAAGTGCAGAAAGAAGCAACAGAGGTGCAGAAAGAGGGATGAGGGATGGAGAAAGAGGCAAGAAAAGTGCAGAAAGAAGCAACAGAGATGCAAAAAGGGGGAACAGAGGTGCAGAAAGTGGCATGAGGGGTGCAGAAAGAAGCAAGAGAGGTGCAAAAAGAAACAAAAGAAGTGCAGAAAGAAGGAACAGAGGCACAGAAAGAGGCAAGAGGGGTGCAGAAAGAGGGATGAGAGGTGCAGAAAGATGCACGAGTGGTGCAGAAAGAAGCAAGAGAGGTATAGAAAGCAAGAGAAGTGCAGAAAGAAGCAACAGAGGTGCAAAAAGAGGCAAGAGGGTGCAAAATGAGGGAAGAGGGGTGCAGAAAGAGGCACGAGGGGTGCAGAAAGAAGCAAGAGACGTGCAGAAAGAAACAAAAGAAGTGCAGAAAGAAGGAACAAAGGTGCAGAAAGGGGCAACAGGGATGCAGAAAGAGGGAAGAGGGGTGGAGAAAGAGGCAAGGGGGTACAGAAAGAAGCATGAGAGCTACAGAAAGAAACAAAAGTGCAGAAAGAAGCAACAGAGGTGCAGAAAGAGGGAAGAGGGGTGGAGAAAAAGACAAGAGAAGTGCTCAAAGAAGCAACAGAGATGCAGAAAGGGGGAAGAGGAGTGGAGAAAGAGGCAAGAGTGGTGCAGAAAGAAGCAAGAGGCGTGCAGAAAGAAACAAAAGAAGTGCAGAAACAAGGAACAGAGGTGCAGAAAGAGGCAGGAGGGGTCCAGAAAGAGGGAAGAGGGGTGCAGAAAGAGGCAAGAGAGGTGCAGAAAGAGGCAACAGGGTGCACAAAGAAGCAAGTGAGGTGCAGAAAGAGGCAAAAGTGGTGCCAAAAGTAGAAGAGATTTGCAGAAAGAGGCAAGAGAAGTGCAGAAAAAGTAAGAAAGCTACAGAAAGAAGCAACATAAATGCAGAAAGAGGCAAGAGAGGCGCAGAAAGAAGCAAGAGTTGCTTGCATACCATTAGTACCAATTTAACACCCACATTTAGCAATAAATAACAGGTGACCATTATAGGTTTGCAAAGGACCTTCCACCACGCTGTAACACTTGTCACTGCATTTTTGGTAATGTTTGAGCCGTTTGAGCTAGAAACAAGGCTTTTTTTGTTCAAATCTGCAGATTAGGCAGCAGATGATGGATTATGTGGCTAATGCGGAAAATGTATAATTGTGCAAAAGTCGGTGCATCCAAACAGTCGCAAAATTCCAGTGGCCCTGCTCATACCTCTGACTAGGTCCAGAAGTGCTCCTCAGTGATTCCTTCTTTTTTTTGCCTCATTGAGTTAATAGTTTAGCTTCTATGGAAACGAGGAAGACTAAACCTGAGGTTACCACTCCACAACACACACTACCATACCACATAATTACTCTCCATAACACATAATCCCCCTCTACATAATTACCATACACTAAATACCACATACTTCCTATCCACATAATTTCACTGCACAACATACCACATAATTCCACTACACACAACGTACATCCACTCCACTCCAAAAAACATTAGTAAAAAACTTTTACATTTACAACGCCAACAGCTCTAACTCTTGCAAATGCAAGACCTTTTACATTACAAATGCTTCTTTAACTGGTAGTCGCGTTTGCAGAGTGGTGGAGAAAGGGGGCTGGGTCTCCAACCAACGCTCAGGAATTCCACTGCGTAGGACTTACAGGAGGTACCAGGAGGGCTTCTTGGCCCCCAAAGTCCCCCAACCCGTAGTGTGCCAGGAGGCGTGTTTGCAGAGTGGTGGAGAAAGGGGTGCGTGGTCTCCGAAGACCTCTTAGCAATACCACTGTGTGGGACTTACTGGAGGTAACAGGAGGGGTAGTTGGCCCTCAAGGACATCATTGGGGGCCAACTACCCCTCCTATTACCTCCAGAAAGTCCCACACAGCAGCATTGGCAAGTACTCATAGCAGGCCACGCCCCCTTTGCCCACCATTCTGCAAACACTCTCCCTGGTGCGCTCTGGGAAGGGGATTAAAGTCTCCTTCGCTGCTGGGGGTCCTTAGGGGCCAACTAGCCTACCTGATACCTTCAGTAAGCCACAGATAGTGGGGTTGCTGAGACGTGGACACAGGCCACGCCCCTTTCTCCACCACTTTGCAAACGCGACTTCTGGTGCGCTCTTGGTTGGGGGATGAAGTCCCCTTGCCTCCTGAGGGTCCCTGGGGGCCAACTAGCCCTCCTGTTATCTGTAGTAAGCCCCACACAGCTGGATTGCTGAGAGTGGTTCGAGGCCACGCCCCCTTTTTACACCACTCTGCAAACACGCCTCCTGGCGCACTGCTGCTCGGGGGATGAAGTCCACTTTAGTCCTTAGGTCCTCAGGACACAAGAGGACCTCATCGCCCCACCAGCAGTGCTCCAAGAGGCGCGTTTGCAGAGTTGTGTAAAAAGCGGCATGGCCTCGGACCACCTCTCAGCGATCCCACTGTGTGGGGCTTACTGGAGGTACCTGGTGGGCTAGTTAGCCCCCAGGGACCCTCAGGATTCAAGGGGACTTAATCCCCCAACCCAGAATGCGCCACGAGGCACGTTTCCATAGTTGTGCAGGGAGGGGGAGGGGCCTCCGGCGAGTTGCCGGGTTTCTTTTCTTTTCTTTTTTATTTTAGGAAGGGGGCTGTGTGGCCCCCCTTCCATTACCCTTTTGGGCCACGGGGACCCCATCCCCAAGGGCCTTAGCCATCTAAAAAAAAAAATAATTGAAAAGGGAGATGGGCGTGCGCCCCCCCTCCCCAGGCCGCTTATGGAGCTCGGCCTTGGTTTTTATTTTTGATTTATAGGGGAGGGGACCATGTGACCCCCCTCCTCAGGCCATTTTTGGCCCCGAAGACCCCATCCCCCGCGGCCCGGCAAAACCTTTCTTTAAAGAAGGGGGCCGTGTGACCCCCCTTCCCTGGGCCACTTTTAGCCCTGGGGACTTCATCCCCCGGTGCCTGCCCAGACTTTATTTTTTATAATTTTGGAGGGGGACCGCGTGGCCCCCCTCCTAAGGCCAATTTTGGCCCCGGGGATCCCATCCCCCGGGTCCCGGCCTTATATGTTTAAAAAAAAAAAAAAAATCAAAACGGAAGGGGGGCTGAGTGGCCCCCCTTATCTGGGCCACTATTGGCCCCGGGTACCCCATCCCTGGGGCCTGGCCACCTTGATGGGGACCACGGGGGAGCCCCAATGCCCCCGCGGTCCCTGCTGGCACCCCGCCTCCTGCAGGAGCCAGCATTGCTTTTGGACAAGGGGAGCTGCTGATAGCAAACGGCAATGTTTCAGGGGGTGGGCACCCTGGGACATTGCAGGAGCCAGCCCTGGGGGGTGGCGGTCTCCAGGGCCATCAAGGGCTCCAGGAGGGGGGCCGCACGGCCCCCCTCCCATCATTTGCACAGCCCCAGGAGGTGGTGGTCCCCGGGGCCGGGGGTCCGCAACGGACCCCCGCACTTCATTTATGTATGCCCCAGGAGGTGGTGGTCCCTGGGGCCGTGTCTGGCCCTCGAGCCACCCCACACATTATTTTTTTTAAATCAGAGCCCCGGGGAGGTGAAGTTCCCCGGGGCTGCGAGGGGGGGCTGTGTGCCCCCGCGTTTAATTATTAAAGCCCCGGGGAGGTGGCAGCCCCGGGGCTACGTGGGGGGAGGCATAAGCCCCCCCATGCATTTTAATTACAATAAAGTCCCGGGGAGGTGGCGGTCCCCAGGGCTGCAGGGGGGCTGTGTGCCACCCCGCATGTAATCAGCATGGACCCGGGGAGGTGGCAGTCCCCGGGGCTGCGTGGGAAGACATAAGCCCCCATGCATTTTATTACAATAAAGCCCTGGGGAGGTGGCGGTCCCCATGGCTGGGCGGGGGCTGCGTGCCCCCCGCATGTAATCAGCATGGCCCTGGGAAAGTGGCGGTCCCCAGAGCTGCGGGGGCCCCGCTACATAATTAGGTATTGCCTCCGGGACCTGGCCCATCCGGGGGCTTATAGAAAATGAAGCGCGGGAGCCCGCGCTTCGTTTTTAAATTTTTTTAGATTTTTAAAAAAAAATTGTTTTTTGGGCCCTGGGGGTCCTTGTGGGACCCCCTGAGCAGGCCTAGGGGGTCAGGGTGTTTCTACCATGCCCCCTTTTCTTGTTTTGTATCCTTTTTTTACTGTTTTCTTGTGATTTGGTTTTACCGAGTCACAAGATGGCTGCCAACACTTCCTGGTTTGGAATGTTGACAGACAATCAGAATCAAGCTCGTGCTCCGGAGGGGTCACGAATCCTCCTCGGGAAACAGATATCGATATTTTTATTTTTTGAATTTCTCAAGAACTACTGAACGGATTTACACCATTTTAAAAAAAACACGCTTTCTGAACCAAGACCTACCTTTTTGCCAAATTTGGTGTAATTACCATCAGCAGTTCAGGCTGTTGCTTTGTCTAAAGTTCCTATGGAAATTAACATGGGGAAAAGGTGTTATGGGACCCCGGTTTATTCTCGGCCCCCACTTGACGAATCACCCCGAAACTTTAAAGACAGGAGCTGACCTGAGCAAACCATTAATTTTGAAAATTTTGCGAAGAATCGTCAAACGGCGCCAAAGATATTGGCAAAAGAAAACACGCTTTTTGAATAGAAACAAGGTCCTAACTATAACTACCTACTGGCGACTGCCAGTAGGTAATATATATATATATATATCCAGAAAACTCCGCTGCAACTTGATTCTTTTCAAAAACAGAGCACGGACCACGTTATCTTTGCAATGTCTTCTTATTTTTCCCCAAACACCTCTACAGCCATGACGCGTTTCAGCCCTGCCCCGGGCCTTGATCACATGACACGCTCTGTCAGGTAGGTGGATTTTTTATACATTTTGTTTGTGAAACTCTTAAAGTAACAGGTGTTTAAGTAAACAATGCATAGACATAGAAAAAATATATATATATACAATTATTTGTATTAGACCATGTACTGTGTTTAGATTAAAACCCGCTACACATAAAATACAATATATAATATAAAGTATACAATTGTTGCAAGGTTGAATCATTGTAACTAAACAGTAAAGACAGTGTAACTATCATCGAAGCATTCTTAAATATCCTCAAAATTTGATATTTTGCATATAATATGTAAGCATTGCCTCGCATGGGTACTTGGTATTAAAATAATTGTATTACGATAATAAAATCAGGGATTTAGGTAGTTGTTAAAAATCCTGATGTAAAATATCATATATATATATACATACCCTTTCAGGCATAGAGCGACACTTAAATTATGCAAAAAAGAAGTAGAGAAGAGAGAACTCTGGGTAGTTCCCAAGTTTAGGTGGAGAGAAGCTCCTGCATAGAGCACCCTCAACACCAGTGACACTCTAAATTAGCTCACCTCAAATGTCTGCTTTTCCATCAAAATCTTTAAGCATAGGATTAGCAAAGTGCCATCCACATCAAGATAGAAAGGGACAAAATCTTTTGCCATTTCTATAGCAACTTTCTGTTCACGTAGCGTCCGGCCCATTACAGCATTCCCAATGGCGCTTGTATCTGCGATTGATCGCGAAACCACCACAAAATATCTATGGCTAGAGATATATCTATAATTTTCAGCTTAAATTTCTCAAAAACAACTGGACAGATTTGCATTAAATAACAAAAAGCACAATATGCGTAAAAACATCTACCTTTCTGCCAAATGTGGTGTGATTCCTTCCAGCGGTTAACATTACAAAAGCACCCTTTTTTCATGCCCCTATTTCTCAGTCCCCACTGCATGGATCACCCCCAAACTTTCCATTTCCACTTCCACCTTCCACTTTTTTGGGAAAATTTCATGAAGATTGCTCAAACAACGCCAAAGTTATAGGCAAGTCAAAAAATGCTTTTCCTATGGAAACTAGGTCCTAACTATAACCACCTACTGCTGTCTGCCAGTAGGAATATATATATATATGTGTATATATATATATATATATATATGTATATATATCCCTCCAAACAATGCCCCTGCACCAAAGACGCACTCCTCCAGTTGGTAAGTACAACTTTTATTCACCAGGGAACAGGGTTACAGCTCCGCGATTTTGTCCATAGCCTGACGCGTTTCAGTGCATTCATGCACTTTCTTCAGAGGCAATCTTTAAAAGCACATGTTCAGGCTCACCACAAGTCCCCAGTGCATTGCCTCCATTTATGTGGGCCTCCGGTGTGCCATTTTTTTCAATTACAAAGCATGCCGGGACTTGCAGTGAAAAACAAGCCTCATTCAAACCTCCGATAGTTCTGTGCAATTAAAAGAAATTACATGGACCATATATATATATATATATATATATATATATATATATATATATATATATATATATATATATATATTATTATCTACTGGCGGTCGCCAGTAGATAGTTATAGTTAGGACCTATTATCCATAGGAAATCCGCGACATTCTATTTGCAATAACGTTGGCGCCGGTTGACGAATCTTCGCGAAAGCTTCCAACTTGTTGGGGCGCTCCGGTCCGCTCCTACCCTGAAAGTCTCGGGTGATACGTCAAGCCGGGGCCGAGAAAAAGGGGGGTCCCAAAACGCGTTTTCCCCATTCATTTTTCCATAGGAACCTTTAGTCGCAGCTACAGCCTCGATCTGCTGAACGGAATTACCCCAAATTTGGCAAAGAGGTAGCCCTTGGTTCAGACTGGTGCCTTTGCTAAAATGGTGTAAATCCGTTCAGTAGTTCCTGAGAAATTCACAATTAAAATCACATATATATCTATGGGCGCGTCGGATCCGCGTACCCTCCCGATCACGAGCTGCATGCTAATTGGCTGTCAACACTCCAAATCAAGAAGTGTTGGCAGCCATTTTGTCCCTCGGTAGAACCGAGGACAGAAACAAGTGCGCAAAGCGCAAAAGGGGGCAGGGTAGAAACACCCTGACTCCCTAGGTCTGCTCAGGGGGTCCCACAAGGACCCCTGGGCAGAAAAAGCATTTTTTTAAAAAAATCGGGCAGGATGCGCTCAGGGAGCGCGGATCCTGCCGAAGAAAAAATCGAAGCGCGGTCTCCCGCGCTCGATGTGCAATTTGCCCCGGGTGGGCCAAGTCCCGGGGGCATGCTGGGGGGGTTTATTTTATGTATGGGGGCCTCTAAGGGCCCCCAAGCCCCAGGGACCGCCACCCCCGGGGCTTTATTAGGAAAGCTGCGGGAGGGCTCTGAGCCCTCCCGCAGCCCCGGGGACCACCACCTCCCCGGGGCTTCTTTATTTATTAAATTAACCTGTGTGGGGGACTCCAGCCCCCACACGCCCCGGGGACCACCACCTCCCCGGGGCACTAACAAAATTGAAAATGGGGGTCCGTTTTGGACCCCCAAGCCCCGGGGACCACCACCTCCCCGGGGCTTTGAAAATGTGGGGAGGGGGCCGCGCGGCCCCCTCCTGGAGCCAGTGATGGCCCTGGGGACCGCCACCCCCAGGGCCGGCTCCTGCAGTGTCCCGGGTGCCTACCCCCGGGACACTGCTGTTTGCAATGACAGGACGGGAGCCTCGCGGCTCCCGTCCTGTCATTGCAAACTGCTTTGAATTTTGGAAGCGAGAGCAGGGAAAGCTGCTCTTGCTTCCAAAATTCAAAGCAGAATTGCTTTTCCACATGGGGAGCTGCATATTAGCAGCTCCCCATGTGGAAAAGCAATGCCGCAGGAGGCGGGGAGCCAGCAGGGTCCGTGGGGAGTTGGGGTCCCCCACGGACCCCAAAAGGATAGGGCCAGCCCCGGGGATGGGGTCCCCGGGGCCTAAGGAGGCCTTAGGAGGGGGGCCAGGCAGCCCCTCCATCAAATAAAAAAAAAGGTGGCTATGGCCCGGGGGATGGGGTCCCCGGGTCGAAATTGGCCACGGGAGGGGGGCCCACGCGGTCCCCTTCCCAGTCCTTTTTTTATTTTTTTTTTTAGAGTAGGGACAGGCCCTGGGGGATGGGGTCCCCAGGGCTCAAAAATTACTAAAAGGGGGCCACACAGCCCCCTTTAAAAAAAAAAATAATAATTTAAAACGGCATCGCGAGGGAGGCCACGCCCCTCTTGACAGCACTCTGCAAACGCGCCCTGGTGCGTTTGCAGAGGGGGAACGAATTCCCTTGAATACTGGGGTCCCTGAGGCCAACTAGCCCACCAGGAACCTCCAGTATGCGCCAGGGGCTGCGTTGCACAGAGGTGGACAGAGGCCACGCCCCTTTTACACCTCTGTGCAACGCAGCTCTGTGGCGCTTAATGGAGGTAGCTGGTGGGCTAGTTGCACCCCAGGGACCCTCAGGATTCAAGGGGAGTTAATCCCCGACTTAAAATGCGCCACAGGGCGCGTTTGCACAGTGGTGAAGGGAGGCGGGGCCTGAGGTGACATGTGTGCAAACAGGCCCCATGGCGCGTTTTAAGATGGGGAATTAAATCCCCTTCAATCCTGAGGGTCTCTGGGGCCAACTAGCCCAACAGGTACATCCAGAAAGCGCCACAGAGCTGCGTTGCAGAGAGGTGTAAAAGGGTGTGGCCTCTCTACACGTCTCTGCAACGCAGCCCCTGGCGCATACTGGAGGTTCCTGGTGGGCTAGTTGGCCCCTAGGGACCCTCATGATTCAAGGGGACTTAATCCCCAACTTAAAACGCGCCACAGGCGCGTTTGCACAGATGTCACCTCAGGCCCCGCCCTCCCTTCACCATTGTGCAAATATTCCTCTAAAATCTGCCGAACTACGAATTCTGATTTACTCACCTGTTATCAGGAGAGACCTCAGTGCTGCATCTTTCAGCCCAGTACTAATCCTGAAAAGTAATTTTAACCGTACTTACCAGTAACTTAAATTTCCTTCCATAGGATATCATTGCCTGCTTTTTGCTGAAAAAGTTTCTAAGTGTTGATTTTTGAAACATACAAATATTCCTCTAAAATCAGCCGAAATACGAATTCCGATTTACTCACCTGTTATCAGGAGAGACCTCAGTGCTGTATCTTTCAGCCCAGTACTGGTCCTGAAAAGTAATTTTAACCGTACTTACCAGTAACTTGAATTTCCTTCCATAGGCTAACATTGACTGGTTTCACTTGGAAATTCTTCTAAGTGTGGAGTTTTGGAACTTTAAAATATTCCTCTAAAATCAGCCGAAATACGAATTCCGATTTACTCACCTGTTATCAGGAGAGACCTCAGTGCTGCATCTTTCAGCCCAGTACTGATCCTCAAAAGTAATTTTAACCGTACTTACCAGTAACTTGAATTTCCTTCATAGGCTAACATTGACTGGTTTCACTTGGAAATTCTTCTAAGTGTGGAGTTTTGGAACTTTATAATATTCCTCTAAAATCAACCAAAGTACGAATTCCAATTTACTCACCTGTTATCAGGAGAGAACCCAGTGCTGCATCTTTTAGCCCAGCACTGACCCTGAAAAGTAATTCTAACCGTACTTACCAGTAACTTGTATTTCCTTCCATAGGAATCCATTGTCTGGTTTTCAGCAGAAAAGTTTCGAAGTGTCGATTTTCACAAACTACAAATATTCCTTAAAAATCGCCTGTATGACTTAAACGCATTCTTTCAACTGTTTACAGGAGATGCACCAGTGCTGGATCCAGGATCCAACACTGAGTAAGAAAAAGTAACGATAACAGTTTTTACCTGCTAAGTGAATTTCCTTCCATAGGATAACATTGGTGATTCTATGAGAAAAAGTTTCTAAGTGTCAACTTTTAAAATACAATAATATTCCTTAAAAATCACTACTGTAACCAAAACGCTTTTACTCAACTGTTTACAGGAGATGTCCCAGGACTGAATCTAGGATCCAGTCCTGTGGTTAGAAAAGTAATCCATAAAGTAACTAATTGCATTTAACTAGAAATTCACATTGAGCTGAATGTTGCATTGTGTTTGAAAATGTGTTGCCCATTGCAACAACTGTAACTACTGTACTTAAAAGTCTATTGCCTATGTGCAAAGTATTTAAACTAAAGTAATTCATTCTGAGAAAGTATTTTTTGTAATGTATAATGTAATTACAATGTAATTTAAAAAATAAAATATGTAAAAAAAAATTGTTTCTAAAAATGTAGTAAATCAGTATGAAAAAAATAAATATAACAATTAATACATTTAAAAATTGTCATTTACAAAACCTTTGAAATTCACTGAAAAAACCGTAGGTTTCAGACATGTTATAGTTAGGAATTAGCATTTAAAAAACCTTTGAAATTCACTGAAAAAACCATAGGTTTCAGACACGTTATAGTTAGAAATTAGCATTTAAAAACCTTTGAAATTCACTGAAAAAACCATAGGTTTCAGGCACGTTATAGTTAGAAATTAGCATTTAAAAACCTTAGAAATTCACTGAAAAAACCATAAGGTTTTAGGGACAGTTATAGTTAGTTGGACATTGCACTCGTACAAAACCCGTGAAATTCCCCCGTTATAGTTAGTTCAGGTAACTATAACTCGCGCCCCCGCAATGCACTGCTGATGACGTCACATATTACATCACTCATGACATGGTCAGTGACATCACTGATGACATCACTGATGACATCTCAAATGACATCACTGATGACATCACTGATGACATCATCCATGTGAGAATTTAATGCATCTTCTCACACCCTAATATAAGTTTTGAAACACCCACTCTAAATTACAGACTGCCATTCTCAAAACGATACACACTCCAATACCAATAAGTACATACCCACTCACTGATTCTTAGGTCTACACACACACATCTACTCACTCACCCGTACAGTCACTCATACTTACGGTCACTCAGTACAGGACTATCATATGCACTCATACACCTATATAAACACTCACACAACGCAACTCATCCATAGAGGTACTCACACACCTAGTCAGTCATGCAAATAATTAATCACACTCCAATTTACTCACCTATACAGTTATACACACCAGCTCACTTACTCATAAAAATACTAGCACATTCTTACGCTCCTATGCAATCACTGATGCAAGTACACACTCATCCATATAGCCACTCTCACAATCACACACTCTCACTTATAGCCATTTATATACTCCAACCAACATATATACTGCCTTTCACATATGTAGTTACTCACACATGTACCACTGAGATATACATTCAATCACTAACACACCCATACACACACTCACCCACCCATACAGTCCATCACAGACGCACTCTTGAAACCATGCACCCAGTGAATCACCCACTCACACATCTATGCACAGAGTCACACACACCCCACCCACACAAACACTGAGGCACCCATACAGATACTCAGAGAACCAATCCATAACCCATATAGACACTCATTTAGCTAGTCAGAAACCCATGCAGTTGCTTACACAACAACAGACAGACGGATACAGACATTCACACAGTTTAGTCACTCACCCATGCATCCAGTAAGATACGTTTAATCACTCACTTATAGACTCAGTCACGCACCTACTAAATCATCCATTCAGGCGCTTCTACACCCACTCATTCTTCAATACGCCTTTCCCTATATATATTAAACATATTTAAACTTTACAGAAACACACAGTCACTGGATGATGTCATCAGTGATGTCATCAGTGATGTCATTTGAGATGTCATCAGTGATGTCACTGACCATGTCATGAGTGATGTAATATGTGACGTCATCAGCAGTGCATTGCGGGGCGCGAGTTATAGTTACCTGAACTAACTATAACGGGGGAATTTCACGGGTTTTGTACGAGTGCAATGTCCAACTAACTATAACTGTCCCTAAAACCTTATGGTTTTTTCAGTGAATTTCTAAGGTTTTTTAAATGCTAATTTCTAACTATAACGTGCCTGAAACCTATGGTTTTTTCAGTGAATATATATATATATGTTTCTTGTCTCTGCTTTCCCAAGTAGGGGTGGGTGAAATTTGTGCAATTTGGTTTTGTGCAATTATGCAAAATGCAAATCTGTTATATCATTCTCTCTTTTAGAGCAAAATGCTTCCTCGAGTCACGTCAATTTTTGACACAAGGATGTATTTAAACAAATGAAGGGCAAACACAGCCGCTCATGTTCTGTTGTTCCCATGCATTTGTGTAAATCTTTACTGCAAATTGAGCCATTCACAGTACATTTATATTACAGATGGTGCATAATTAGGTACAGTGGTGTAATGGTGTAATTTTGGGCAATTCACGTAACAAGGGTATTGCGACAATCCCGAAATTACGCAAATTACACCAGCGTAATTTAAATTTCGCCCTGGCCTAGGTACAAGTTCCTGAGATAAATTAATCTTCCAAAACATTTCTTTCCCTGCGTTGATATTATATATTTATAGTGTACCCAGGCTGTAAAAATTGTGTAGTCTATGACAGTTTTCACTGAGTTTTAAAAGGTTTCCTCATTGTTTTGTCTGATTTAGAATGTTAATTAGTTTACAATGTTTTAATTAATTATCTTTGAAGTATCAATTTACTATGCAGAAAGTCAATTTCCAGCTCCTGTTTTATCCTGGGATGTAAGTTAATGTGTCTATTCTGGAGAGACACATAAGCAGCACTGACTCTTAGTGGTCTGGCATGGTTTAGCATTGGCATGGAAGGAAAGAGAAGGCTTCTTTCATATTGACTAGGGGTCTATAGTGCCTTTAACTGTTTAAGAAGAACATGCTTAAGAAAAAAATAAAAATACAGGGCTGTTACAGAATCAAATTATGCCAACATATCAACTGTCTGATTTTCCGGCCTTGGCCAGGTAACTTGTGCATGCAGGTGACCTGGCCAATGGTTGGACTGGGGACGTTCAATCAAAGTAGCACAAATTGATTTTATTTAATGGATTGTACATCGCTAACCTCAGACACAGAAATTGTAGGCAGTGAATACGCTTTCTGTATTTCATATGTGTGAGAAACAGGGAACTGCAGAATGTTGCGGTTACTTCAGACCTTATGAAGCTTTGGGTGAATGAAAGAGAAGTTTTAAATTAAATGGATGGCTGAACTCTTCTCGAGTCGTTCGCAGTCTCGGTGAGCAGGTGCTCTTTGAAGTACGGCAAAGACAAAACCATGAAGTCACAGTGCTCTGCACCGAGAGCGTTGGATCTCTGTGTGAAAACAAAGACATTCTTGTACATATTCCAATCGTGTTCTCCACTGGGCTCAGATATTAAAATGAAAAACAAAGGGAGATGTGTACTGAAGTTCACAGCACCTATCAAAACAGAGTGTGGGAGGGAGCAAAGAGGTCAGCCCTTCCCAAGATCTCTGAAGCCACTAATGAGAATAAATTAATGTGAAAAGTCTTTCTTCTAAAGAAAAAGCCTTTTTTTCTTGGCAGTTCTAAACTGGTGACATGGTAAACACCAGTCAAATGAACATCGACATACACAAGTGAGATCATACATCATGTCTTATGTTCACATCATGTCCAGAGTTTAAATCTGCTCTCTCGAGTGTCCTAGGGTATGTCGTATTTTAAGTAGCATGAAAAAAACGTTTCACTTGTAAAATATAATTAAAACAAGCAGAAATAATGTCACAAACACAGAAGGGTATAAATGCACAAAGAGTTACATGTTTAAGGAAGAAAGAAGAAAAGAAGTAACAATAACTATGGCTAGAAAGGCAATGTAAATTTGATATATCCAACTTTTCAATGAATAGTTAATTCATTCTAGTAATCTCTATGCACTTATCCGCCATGCCATTTTTGTGCTCTTATTGGCAGACTGTACACCATATTTAGAAGTCCCACCAGGCAGGCAGAGATCTCTCTGCCTTCAGAATAGCTGCCACTACTTCATCATCTACATTGCAGGCAGTGAATCATTACCAAGCAGATGCTGTGTTTGATGTTCCTGCTTGGTAAAGTGTTATGTGTTTTGTGAACCAACTCCCAAAGCATGAGTTTGTTCTTCAAATATAAAAAATCAATGACCCTGGCATGCTGGTAGTTTTTCATGGAGACGACAGAGCGATTTCTTTGCCAAGGAATGCCAAACTTTGCATTATGCTATGGGGCAAGACAATCCACAGAGGGTGTCATTTTGCTGGATACGGAGTACCATGATCACCAGTCTCTAAATAAGGCTCATAGCTTTTAGGTCGAGCCTAGAGCAGCGCGCATGTGCTGCACTAGGAGAGGGCCTCTTAGAATCACTCCAGACTTTCAGAAAACTTGTGTGTGTGGCTTTAGATTTTCCACACATTGTATTGGCCTTTGCGTGTGGCTTTCAAAAATGAAAGCACGCAATTGGCCAAAGGCGGGTGCATGTCCCACCTTTTTCAGTAAATGTTTACTCCCACGGCCTCCAGCTTGCGGGAGCGATCAGCGGCGCGCAGGGTGCCATCTGTTGTGGATCATGTTTCAAATTAGCGCGGTTGCTTTCACTTTCGCGGCCGCGCTTGTTTTCCTACTTCTTATTGTGCTTGTCTTTAGAATGGTGGTTACGAATGTCGCAGAATCGCGTGGTCTCGTTTTCGGAGAGGGGCTGTTGCGAGTTAAGTGCCTCCTTATCTGGGTGCGCTCGAGGGTTAAACGGAGCACGTGCCTCTTGTGGTTAATAACAGTGAATCTGGGCTTTCCAGCACACTCCGCGACTCTCCCGCTGTTTGATGAATGGAGCCCGCTCTTGCCGCGTTACCACGGGGTTAACTGTGCCGCTGCTCCCCACAGCTTGCTGACAAGCAGCGCACTATTCATACACCGAGTTATTAAGTGAGACAGAGCGAGAGTTCGCACTCTGGCGACTGGTGCTGGCGGTGACTCGAAACTCATCCATGGCAGCGCGTCCGGCGGGGACTGCCAGGATGGGCGCCTTCTTCAGCATCGTCAGGCGGTGCTTCAAGCGAAGGCGCAAGAAGTGCTCCGAGTGCAAAGGTACGGTAATGTCTCTGGGGTGGGCGTGTGCGCGAGCTGTACAGGAAACGAGCCTCGCAGGCAACGGGCTGCTTCTTGAAAGCATCTGCAAGCAAACTTTCCCTACCCTTATTGTTTAACGCTGCCGTTTTCTTAAATGTATATGCAGGCAGCAGCAGAGTACAGTGTGTGCATGGCGCTAGAGTGGACTCAAGGCACTGAGAAGTGTGCTCTGAGCGAGGACAGGCCTGGACAGTCAGTGCCCAGAATGTATACACTGTGAAGCGCTCTATTGCCCTTGTGTCGAGCTAGCGCTATATAACTCTACACAATAAACACATAAATAAGAGTGCCCTGGGCCAGGACAGGGCGAGACACACAGTGCACAGACTGTACTCCACAAGCAGCAGCAGAGTACGGTGTGTGCTTGGCGCTAGAGTGGACTTGAGGCGCTGAGAAGAGTGCCCTGAGCCGGGACAGGCAGAGCACAGAATGTACCTACCCTATGTCTCTTCTACTGATCCTTGCACTCGCCTGTCTGACCCAATAAAGTACTTTGTATTGAGAGCCGGGTTGGGTGGGGGTGGGCTGTTTTCCTCCTGGAGGAGCGAGCTGACATGGCAGAAAAGACACCAGGGCCAGGCGTCCTAAGACGCCTTCACGCTCATAGCCTGCTGCCTGCGGGACCCTCACTCCCAGAAACTGCTTGCTGACTGCGGAGCCCTCTCAACCTCACGTCCTGTATTTTGCACTTGCCCAAGCTCCCACGTGCTTATGTTGCTCACCCGCCCCAAAGGCGAGACCTATTGGCTATGCCATTGCTTGTTATCATTTGTGCTGCTTCATCTAAATTTAGTATCAGTATTTTTTTTTCCAATTTAGGAACACCATTGTTTTGTTACTGAAAGTGATTTAGTATAGATCCATGTTTTTCTCAATAGGCGTGATTTGTTCTGACTTGTCTCTAAAATTCTGGGAAAAAGTCATATCTGGGTTATTATCATATCAAGTTACAAGTAAATATGCCAGAAAACAGAAAATCTGAAATTCAAATGGTCTCAACTAAATTCTTTTATCTTACAATGCATGTGTAAAGGACAAAGCTATGGACGAAGGGGAAGACTAGTTTTCATGGATTCTATGAGAGATGCTTCAGGGATAATGGCTTCCCTATAAAAAGACATTATGTTCAGTTCTTTCTGTGATGAAGTAAAGAGTACCTCACAATGTCACATTACAACTCAATCGTGCTTTTACTACCCATAGGTTCTCTTACAAGTCGTGCAGAGTGAAATGGGATTTTACTTTTAATTCCACAGTACTGGCATAGTACCATGTGCGGAATTTGAACCCTACCAATACCATGCAATCCTAATGAGGGCCATAGAGAGTGCAGTTCATTTGGATAGGTCGCAGCCTTACTGACACCATCTGATCACAGTTGTAATTGTCCACCCTCAACCTAATTGTTATTGCTATCCATGTGGCTCTAAAGATATTTATTTATTTATGCGTTTTTATACAGCGCAAACTTTAGCCAAAGGTGTCAGAGTGCTTTACAATAGAACCAGTTACATTACATAAGGACTTCAGAGTACATGAATTACATAAAAGATATAAACAGATAAACTCTAAACTCACATAAGAATGGTAGTAAGTACATAAGTCTACTACAGATACTAGTGGTTAGAGTTACATATATACAAGTTGCAGATTCACTCAAGTTTACATATTAAGAAAGGTAGAAGCAATTTGGGTTGCTCATATATATATATAATACATATTTACACAGCATGATCTTCTCGCCATTGCTGGGGTTCTTGCTTACAGCCCAGCCTTAAGGGTGTTGTTGCACTCACGGGCAGTGATCTTGGGCCTGGAGCGATCCCCGAGCTGGTGATGACCAGATGTCCTTCACGCTTGATACATCTTCAGTGGGCACGTCCCGGCCCCCCGGCCGCTCACCTGGCCTGTGTCCAATGATGTAGGGGGTAGAAGAAAGAAATCAGGGCACACCGGCGCACCTTTCAATTCGGCTGCTCTAGGCCTCCTCGCCACCTCAGGCGGACCCGACACACCAGTCCAGCCCACCACGCCAGTCCAGGCCGCCACTGGTGTCCTCCACCGCTCCAATCCGTGGGGGGCCCCCACTGCACCAGCCCTTTGTCTGCATCGCCGCCATCACCGCTGGTCCATGGCGCTGCACTTTGGGCCTCTGCCTCTCTCACAGCTGCGCTGCCTAACACAAGCCTTTCGCCCGCTTTGCCCCAGGCCGATGCCTCCCTCACTACTTCGCCGCTGATGCGGCATCAGGCCCTGGACTCACCACAGTTGGCAACGAGGGAGACGAGGACTGCTCTCCACTGCCTCAACCCCAAATTCTAAGGCACAACATGCCGGAGTGTGTCAGCTGCTGTTGGGCCGGCTGCGGAGCTCAAAGCTTTGCGGCCACTATCTTCGCTGTATCCTGAGGGCTTCATAAAGAGATAATGAGTATAAAAATAAACAAAACAGGGTCTGTCTGTTATGTCAAGGTTATTAACCACCAGTTACTAGATGTTTCCTATTTGCTGAAGACCCTCAGAGATAGGGCATTTACAACCATTTGTATAGAAATATGTAACAATGGCCATATGGCTTTCAGTCTAGAGAGCTATGTCATTAAGTGCATGCTAAGACCAAGATCCCCAAACAAGTGTGATAGTCTCCATGGAGGACATGATAAAATACATATCTTTTATTGGCCTATACCAAACATTTGTAAGGTACCCACCCATTGCACAGTCACTCAATTACTACGGACCATTTTTACAAAGGTTTTAATATGACCAAAGTGACAAAAATGAGGACTCATTTGGCAATCAAATTCTAAGTCATAGAGGAAAACACTGAGCTAGGACTGTAGGACTCTCAGTTAACCATTTGTGTCCACATCATATTTTTTCTAGGCCCGGATCGAATTTTAGTAACACAGGGGCAATGGGAGTAATTTTGGTAATTCCACGTTACTCTTTGATGCAGAATTACTGATAACAACGCAATTATGCCAGCTTGTGTAATTAAGTGTAATTTGGGGAAAAATACCCTACTGCTAGAGTACATTTAGCAACTGTGATTGGCCGCTCGCACTCGCTATTTATGGTCTGCTGCATTTAGTGCTATTTCTTACCGCAAAATATCTTGTTGCACCCTTTTTGGATGCGAGGAGACATTTTGCAATAATACAATAGTGCTAAATGGTGGGGTAAGTTGTATGAAAATCCTACCCCAAGAGCATATTTAGGGAGCGCGAGCGGCCGCTCACGCTTGCTATTTGTGTTCTGTTGCATTGAGCATTATTTCTTGGCGCAAAATGGATTCTCGCAACGCTTTTATACACAAGTGGGCATTTTTGCGTTATGAAATAGCGTAAACAAAGAATTACTCTTCTTGCAATATTATGCGTAATGTCTCAGAATTTTTAGGTAATTCAGCATGATTATGCTACACTGTATTATACGAGTTACGCCCACCCTTAATCTTCTCCTTAGTAAATGGCGACAGTTTGCAGTGGCTATAGTAGTAAATGTGTGCACATACCTCAGGCCATAACGTAAACCCACCAGCACACTACATTGGGTACTGTTATATACTGTCCTTCAGGCCTTTTTTATTTACACAACCATAGCAAAAGTAAAATGGCAGATAGTAATCAAATGTGACCCTAAAAAAGACCTATGAACTAAATAATTTACAAATCACCTTTCTTTTGCAAGTGTGGGCTTTAATTCAGACTTTGGCTCATTTTATGGTCTGGGTGTACTATTTTGATGTGGGATTCCTTATGCAACAGAAGAGATGTATCACATTTACTTTCTTATTTATCTTTTCCAAAAATATGCCCACTTTTTCAAAGATAAACACATTCAAAACAAAGTCTTCCTGACAGAGAGAGAGTTTAAAAATAATGCTGGTCGATGGGGCATACCCGGCATGCTCACTGTAAAGTTAATGAACAGCAGGCAGAGAAAAAACATGAAGGGCTTTCTTATAACAAAAGCAACAACTCTTCCCAATTTAAACCATTCATGCTGAGTACTTAGTGATTTAAAGTGGACTTATGTGAGAGAAATATGATATTAGTTGGTCGATGCTGAAAGGAATTCTTAGTTTAAGTGTAAATTATAAAATAACACAAAATAACTAACATTAGCTTTGGCTCCCATGAGGAGTAATTTGATTTGGAGTTTATTGGTGTGAAAGTGTACAATGCCACCCGCCAGGAGGACTGCTAAATACTGCACAGAAATACATGTAAGAGCTAAATGTAAAAAAGAATGTGTTGGTACAAAGGAAATAATTGCCTTAAAATCAGTTTAAAACACCAAAGATGTGCGGAACTTCAGACTTCAGTATTCTTATTTCAACATATTAGAAGGATAGATGTATATTTTATTACCCTGCCCAAGACCCAGTAGACACCATAACCTGAAATAAAAGGAAATTTCAGAATGGAACAAGTGATGCTTTAGTGGTGAAGACGTGAAGTTGAAAAGATTGAGAATCCAATTTTGATTTCTCTATTTGACACCTGATTTGTGGGTAAACCGCTTTCTCTCTTTGTATTTCTGTTCCTATAGCATGACATTTGGCGAATTTTGAAATAATCAGACCCATACCATAAGCAACATGCATATGTTGACCATTATAGTCAGCACAGCAGTGAAAGAATATTTCCATCCAAAGCATCTGTGGCTCTCAGGCGCTGATTTAATAATCTTTCACGCAAGCAACGTAGCAAGGGAACTTTCTGTGCTGCATTATGTGAAAGTTAGATAGCAGAAATGCTCCATATCTCTTAAGATATGGCGCACTTCTGCTCCCTCCCTGTGCTGGCACACTGTGTGCAGCCTAGTGGCAATGCAGGAACCCTTGTGTCATGCTGCAAGAGTGCCTGTGTTACAATTAGTATTATTTTTGTGTAAGAAACCTTCCTGCACAAAAGCAGTCCTGAAAGGCATTTTCCTTTGTCTACGTGTGATGCAGAATGAATCAAACATAAAAAGTGGAAGTAACGAGGAGAAATTAAGATATTTCTCCTTGTTACACCTGGGTCCGGGAGGTGCACCATTTTGACACATTCCCAGGTTTACAAGTTATGTTATGTTATGTTAGGGGGATTTGTACAGTGCATGGCTGCCCCAGCAACGGGGCGTCCCAGCGCTAAAAGATCCAGGATACAGGTCAAGTAATTGCTGGATGTTGAGCATAGAGATTGCAAAATTAGTTTAGGAAGAGCCAAGTTTTTATAGCCTTTCTATAGGCCAGGTGGTTGTCAATAGTTTTGATGGATACAGGTAAAGAGTTCTATAGGGTAGCTGCCAGCACCTTGAAAGAGCGCCCACCAGCTCGTGCTCTATTGACTCAGGGGATGCATGCTAAGCGCAGATCCGCTAATCGGAACATGCATCGTGGTAAGTATGACATAAGTAGTCTGGAAAGTATAGAAGGGGCTTGCTTAGTAAGAATTTTATGAGCTAAGCATAGTGTCTTGAAATGTATTCTCTTTACGATTGGCAGCCAATGTACTTTGGGTAGATGTTTTGATACCGAGCAAAATTTAGGGAGAACAAGAAGGGATCATGCTGCTGCATTTTGTACCCTCGGTAGGCTCTGGATTCCAGCTTCATTTGCGCCTAAATAGAGAGAGTTGCAATAATCCAGTCTAGATAAGATTGTTGCTTGGATAATGATCTGGCGGGTTTGTGAATCAAAGAATCCTAACAGGGGCTTGATTCCATGCAGAAACCCAAAACAGGTCCCTGTAACCGCTTTTGTTTGGGTTTCAAAGGACAGACAGCTGTCCACCCAGACACCTAGATTTGTCACAACTTGCTTGGGCAAGGGTGCAGGTCCCAACACTCCTGGCCACCATTGTTCTATCCACAGGTGGCTATCTTTCCCTAGTAGCAGGATCTCAGGTTTGCTAGCATTCAGCTGTAAACAGTTGGCCGTCTTCCAGTCTGCTACTGCCATCATATCTTCTTCTTCTTCTTCTTTAATGAGATTATGATTTCAATTTTTGGAAAAATCGATAACCAATTGGGTGTCATCCGCGTAGGGCACCAATGACAACCCTCTATTTTTTGCCACTGTCGCCAGGGGTTGTACGTAAATATTGAAGAGTGTAGGACTCAACATTGATACCTGTGGGACTCCGTAGTGCACAGCGTATTCCCGAGAACAATAGGGAGGTGAAGTAACTTGAAATGACCTGCCCTTCAGAAAGGATCTGAACCAGGCCAAGGCCGTGCCACCTATCCCCACCTCCTGCAAACACCACAGTAAGATCTTGTGGGATACTGTATCGAAAGCAGCGCTGAGGTCGAGGAGAATCAAGGCCGTGGAGTTTCCTTCATCCCAAGTGCTACATAATTGCTCCATCACCGCCAACAAGGCGGATTCGGTGCTGTGGAGTGATCTAAAACCGTTTTGTGAGGGATCCAAAAACTCATTCTTTGTGAGGATAGATTCACATAGGATTCAGTGGCTTTTGCCAAAAAAGGGAGCCGGGATATTGGACGGTAGTTTTCCGGTTTAGATGCGTCTAGAGAAGGCTTTTTCAATAACGGGGCAACTTTGGCATGCTTCCATGCAAGCGGCACTGTGGCTGTGGACAGAGATAGGTTGATCAGCTCCCTACTGACCGGTAATATATGTTTGTGAAATATACGGAAATGGTCTGGTTTCATAGGGTCTAATCGAGAGCCTGATTTGATTTTATTGGATAGAGACTCAAGCCCTGTGAACGCTAGTAAAGGGAAGGAGAGAAGTGTCTCACTTTTACAATTCACCTTGTCCTTTTCCCCTTCCATCTTACTCATATTATCACTTAATGCTGGGAAGTTTTTATAAATATCCTCCACCTTGTCCAAAAAGTGGCTGGTCAACATATCACTCTGGGTATTAGAGGTGATAGTAGGTTCTCCTGCCCACTTTGGGTTCCTCATATCATTGGGAAGGGAGAAAATAACTTTTGAAGGATTGTTGCTCTCTTTGATTTTGGAAGCCATGTAATCCACCCTGGCCCTATGGATCAATTTGTGGTAGGCCCTGGTGGATGCACGGTATTGGCTTTTGGCTAGTTGGTCATATGTGCGTCTCCACGCCCATTTAAGCCGTTTACAATTTTTTCTTGCATTGATCAGTGACTCATTGAACCATGGGTTAGACTGAGTTCTTTCCCTGTAACTAAGCTTGGCTGCAATGAAGCTGTTCAGGGAGTGAGTAAGCCAGTCATAGAAAATGTTGAGTGCTGCATCTATGTTCGAGGGCAGCTGAGGTTTCTGTGCCTGCAATAGGTTACAGAAATGATCTTCATCTAGTTTATGCCATGGATGTTTTAGTGTAGGCTGATGGCCAATCCATTTAGAGTGGCCTTGCCAGCATAGGGATATGGAAATTTGGATCCACTGTGTCAAACTTCAGAAGGAGTAGGGATGTTTCTTTTTCAAGTGTCTGTAGGAAGGTGGAATCTGACTATATGGTTGCCCCCACTTTTTGCCTGGTGTTTTGCTGGTTTATGACTTAGTTGGACTGGGATCCTGCTATTCAGGGCCCCAGTCTATCTGCTTCCTCTATAAAATGGTTTCCATGTACCTTAGGTACATCTTTGATTGGAATCTGGAGTGCCCTTATAAGTCCCTAGTATATGGTATACTATGTACCCAGGGCATAGGTACCTCAGAGGCCTACCAGGGGCTGCAGCATGTATTGTGCCACCCCTAGAAGGCCAGCCAAAAGGACACCACAGGTCTGCTACTGCAGCCTGGGTAAGGTGTGCATGCACCTCTTACTGTGATATAGGTTACCTATATCACTACATACATACACACATATAAACCTATAAGTCACTCCTATGGCAGGCCTTATCAATCCTGAAGGCAGAGTGCGTGGTTCCTATGTGAGAGGGTGCCCCTGCATGAGCAGGGCCCCTCTGCAGCGTTCGGAGACCCTTCTCTGATGCTGTTTGTAGTGCAGCCTGACCATATACTCTTAAGCGCATTATAACCTCGCGTTAAATGCTAACTTTGGGATGGCTGCACGGAAACATGTCGTGTTTGGTGTCAAACATTTTGGAAAACTAACCCCCCAACCAGTTCTGGCGGCGGGGGTAGCATTCCACCCTTCTAGAGGGAGAGACATGTACACACCGGCCTGCCCGGTAACTTCTTTCCAAGCCCTGGCATCACAAAATGGATGCCGCTGCCACAGACACGAGTCTGGCCTCCTGCTGCTGACCGAAACTCCGGCAGGGGAGGCCTGGACAACAGGTTTCTGTCCCAGGGAGGTGTAACCACCTCCCCAGACAGGATAGTGTGTATTGGGGCTGGGCGGGAGCACTCTCTGGTGCTTTGAAGTCCTGCACTGGGGGCACATTTGGTGTCCCTGTGCATACCCCAGTTCAAACTGGCTCAGGGGCTTCCAGCCCTGCTCTGGCGTGAAACTGGACAAAGGGAAAGGGGTGTAACCACCCTCTGCCCTGACCCTCCCATAGGTGGGTCCCCAGAGTATGTCCAACCCCTATCTTAGTATAAGTATGGGACCCCAGTCCTTAGGACTTTAGATTTACCTGGACGAAACTCTGACACAGAATCCTGGACCTTCGACGCTCTACTTCAAGATTAGAGGACTGAAGAATCTCCCTTGGGGTCAAGGGAGTGACTCTCTGCTTGGCAGGCACCAACAAAACAATTGTCCGGTCTGCATCGCTGAAGCTCCCGCCGGACACCGAAGTCTTTGCATCACCAGACGTGGATTTCCAGACTTCCCCGAGGCTGCCCTGAGTCCCCAGCAAAGCTGAGGCCCGTAGCTGTTGTGGGTAACGTGGAACCATGACCCCTGGACAACGAGCGCATTTGCAAGTGCATCCTCTTCCTGGTCTTCCACGAAGTTGTGCTTTGGGCTCCGAGTAGCCCCAGCCTCCAGCACCAACTGCACCGAAGATCACTGGCCTCCACTCCACGAGTGTCCTGTGAGCCAGCTCCACGTGCGTCCACTCAAGGCTCCTTTGCAGTCGCTAGTCCGTTGGCTAGTAGGCCCTCCCGAAGGCCAATCTTCTTCTGCTTGGGCTCCCTGGTTGCACCAGGCGTGCCCTGACTTACCCTTGCTGGGTGAGTCCCACAGACCTTGCTGGTCTGCACCATCGTCCTTCTTCCATTTCCACGAGACTTGCCGCTGCCAAGGCTTGTTGGGTCCAATCTGGTCGCCGACACCCCTGCAATCGACAGACGTCGTGGGAGAGTTCGAATCCAGCTCCTGGTTGTCGTCGACGCCTCCTGGACCTCGTGGCTGAAGAGTCAAGACAACCATCAACCTACCTGAAGCATTCGACATCGGTGGGCATCTGCTCATCGCCTTCCTGTTCACTGGCTAGTGACCCAGACTCTGTCCCCTCTGCTTTCAGGTTCTTCAGATCTACGATCCACCTTTGGATCCACCCGAACACTTTCGACTTGGCCGCCAGCAGCACTTTGCAGCAGATCGCCATTGAAAACGACGACAAAACCCGACCCCGAAAGGCACCTATGCACCCTGCTCCCCTGGGTGAGGTAACTCGAGTACTCCGGTGCTCCCATGGGTATTGACACTAGAACAGCCTGGTTCTAAAAGGGTTTGCTCCAAGTCCTCCTCTAAGTGTCCCTTTTCTTTAAAATTCCAACCGCGACTTTCACCATAGAAGTCAACGGCGATTCGCGGCTGTGTTCTCACACTGCACGCGTCCCCCGTGGGTCCCTTGTGTCACTACCTTGGGTGGTTCCTCATGGTCCAAGCACTTCTACAGGCTCTAGGCCCTGTGTCTAGCTCAGTCGTGGTTCTTATACCACTTTATTGGTATATGGTTTGGTACGCCCCTAGGGCTCAAACGTGTATTTGTGCTATTACTGTAGATAACTAACTTATAACTTATGTATCTTCGAACTCTAGCCTCATAAAGAGACTAGAGGGTGTGTTTAGCAATAAATACATATATTTTGAACATATACCTGGTGTGGTCCTCTTTCATTTGGTCACTCAAGAGATTATAGACTGGTAAAACAAGCTGCTTTACATTCCTTCAAGACTTAGCCTGAAGGCTGCTCTCCATAGCTACCACTAGGATAGCTTTCAATAAAGGTTGTCTTTAACCTATCTCCAATAAGGGGTTGTTTGGACTGGTGCAAGGTGCCCACTATAATTAGTGGACAGCATATACCAGGCCAACTTCTCACATTGGTGTGCAGCGTGTGGGATTCCAGCTTGCTATTGTTTTACCAGATAATCTCAATTGAATTGATCAACTGAAAACCACTAAGGGTACCTAAGGTACATATAAATCAAGCTTAGTATACAGTAAGTTCTACTGAACTTAGAGTTGTGTGTTAAGGGATAGCACACCCTTTCTACAACTCAAGAGAGTTTAGTAGGCCACACTAGAGTAGGTAGTGCATACACCACACCTCACTAGTAATGTCTTCAAAGCCAGGACCCAGTGAGTCCTTGCCAGAAGCCAGTGGGCTTCTTCCTCCAAGTATGATAAACTCCCATTCTTGGAATTGAGAGCATTATGCAATACTAGGAAGCTGAAGGCAGGCAAAAGTGCCAGCACCCAACACCTCAGAGAGGTGCTACTAGCTGATGATCTCAGCAGGCCCCTAGGGTCTGAAGGGGTAGGCAGAGAGGGTGGGGCAGAAGATGAGGAAGGGGTCAGGGGTGAAGAAACCCAGGCCCCCCTCTGAAACTGGCCAGGAAGGTGAAAATGACCTTGACCTGGAGAACCCAATTCCTCCTGTGGAGGAGGAGGAGGATCAGAATGACCTCCCCTTTGTCCCCCAGGAAGAATTGTGAGTGTGCCCAGAAGGTCTAGATCTCCTTCTCTGGAGTCTAACCACTCTGACACCTCAATAGGGACCTCTGTCTCCTCTCATAGGAGAGAATCCTCTCATGACAGGAGAAAGAGACTGATTGAGTATGGAGCAAGCCCAGCTTGAACTCAGAAAACAGCAGTTGGCTATAGACAGGGAGTCCCTAGATCTCTACAAAGAGAGAAAAAGATGGGACTAGAGTCCCATGGTGGCAGCAATTTCCCAAGAGATAGGGAAAGGTCTTATGACCATAGAAACCTGAGCAAGATTGTCCCTCCCTACCAGAGTGGGGATGACATCCACAAATGGATAACTGCACTGGAGAGGGCCTGTAAAGTACAGAGGGTCCCTCAGGAGCAGTGGGCTGCAATCTTGTGGCTCTCCTTTGCAGACAAAGGTAGAGACAAGCTCCTCACTGTAAGAGAAGAGGATGCTGACAATTACAAAGTCTTGAAGAGTGCTCTGATAGATGGGTTTGGCCTAACCACTGAACAGTATAGGTTGAAGTTCAGAGACACCCAAAAGGCTCAGACTCAAGTCTGGGTTGACTTTGTAGATTGTGCTACTAAGGCTCTGGAAGGTTGGATACATGGCAAAAAGGTGCATGACTTTTTAGGATTGTACAATTTGATTATGAGGGAGCAGATCCTTAATAATTGTCAAAACCAGCTTTTACACCAGCACCTGGTGGACCTTGATCTGACCTCTCCCCAAGAATTGGGAAAGAAGGCAGACAAATGGGTCAGAACCAGAGTAAAGACTAAGAATCAGGGTGGTGACCAGAAGAAAGATTCTACCAAGTCCCAAGAGAAGGGTGGGGATAAATCTAAGGATAAGTCCACTACAGGGCCCCAAAAGTCCTCTTCTGGGGGTGGGTCCCAAACTCCTTCCTCTCCTGAAAAGAAACCATATTGCCATGTCTGTAAAAAGCCTGGACACTGGAAAACTGATCCCAGTTGCCCCAGGATTGGCAATAAAGAAAATGTTCCTCCAACAACTACTACCACCCCTCCTGGTACTACCAGTAGTAATCCTCCAGTTGGGAGTAGTGTAGCCAAAAAGTTAGGTGCTTTTGCAAGAGGAACAGAGGTGGGCCCTAGTTTAGACAGGACCCCCTCAACAGACTCCTCTGACTCTGATGGTGGTATAGGATTTGCCACCTTTACCATGGGTCCCAATGCATTGGGCAGGTACAGACTGGAGCCAATAATTAATGGTCAGAAAGCTGTGGCATTTAGGGACACAGGGGCTAGTGTCACCATGGTGGCAGGGAAACTAGTCCCCCTCACCAGCTTTTACCTGAGTTTAAATACCAGGTAACCAACATTGATGGTGTCAGAACAGATCACCCCATGGCCATAGTCCATCTCAGCTGGGAAGGGGTCACAGGCCCAAAAAGAGTGGCAGTGTCCCCAACCTTGCCTGTAGATTGCCTGATGGGCAATGATCTGGAAATTTCCGCCTGGGCTGAAGTTGAACACCAAACCCATCTGAGAATGCTGGGCGTCCCTGTAAAGGTTAGTGGTGCTGTGATGGCCACAGCCCAAGCCCAGGGAAATTTTGGAGAGATGGAGCCTGGAAGAATGGCCCACTCTCCCCCAAAAGAGAGCACAAGGGTTGAAGAAAAGTCTTCTTCCCTCCAGACAGTAGGTAAGGGTCAGCCTCCTCAGGGAACTGACCCTACCCCTAGTGAAGGAACTGCCCCAGAGGTAGTCAGGCCTGGCCTGGCCCCACCCCTGATGGCAGAGGACCCTTCCAAGGTGGTACCCAGTCTGGAGCATGTAACCTGCCCCTCTCTACCCTGCCTCAGTCAGCCCAGGGCTGCAGAGGTCAGGGAGGTCAGTGGACCCCCAGGGCCCCTGTCCAGAGGAACCCCCATCAGCAGATTAGGGGCACCCAGTCTAGTAGCCCTAGCCAGGTGAAAATTCCTCAACACACTGAGGGATCCCCCATACCTTTGTGTAGGGACCTCCCCCAGAAGGACTCTGTTAGGCAAGGGCAAACCTGGGACCCAAAGGTTCCAAACCTGCCCTGTCCCTCCAGTGTTCCATCGAAAGGGACCCAACCCCCAGCTATAGGCAGCCAAAGATTGACCCTTAGAGCAAAGTGCAACTCAGTCATGGAAAGACAGGCATACATGGTGCCCAGTGATCTGAGGAAGCTGAGACCAACCTCCCTAGGGCCTCACTTCCCTGCTCAGACACCTCACCAGCCTTGTACTTTACCAAAGTACACCACAGGTAGTAATTCCCCATGGTGGAGACCCTCTCATACCCTTAGGGTGAGGGACTGCTTAGTGGACCATAAGACAGGGGGCAACCATGCTAGTGCAGGTGCTTCCTTATATGGCCACTTAGTCAATAAAGGCTCAACTGGCCAAGGTTAGCCTTATCTCCTTTCGTTTGGGGGGGGGTTATGTAGGAAGGTGGAATCTGACTATATGGTTGCCCCCACTTTTTGCCTGGTGTTTTGCTGGTTTATGACTTAGTTGGACTGGGATCCTGCTATTCAGGGCCCCAGTCTATCTGCTTCCTCTATAAAATGGTTTCCATGTACCTTAGGTACATCTTTGATTGGAATCTGGAGTGCCCTTATAAGTCCCTAGTATATGGTATACTATGTACCCAGGGCATAGGTACCTCAGAGGCCTACCAGGGGCTGCAGAATGTATTGTGCCACCCCTAGAAGGCCAGCCAAAAGGACACCACAGGTCTGCTACTGCAGCCTGGGTAAGGTGGTGCATGCACCCCTTACTGTGATATAGGTTACCTATATCACTACATACATACACACATATAAACCTATAAGTCACTCCTATGGCAGGCCTTATCAATCCTGAAGGCAGAGTGCGTGGTTCCTATGTGAGAGGGTGCCCCTGCATGAGCAGGGCCCCTCTGCAGCGTTCGGAGACCCTTCTCTGATGCTGTTTGTAGTGCAGCCTGACCATATACTCTTAAGCGCATTATAACCTCGCGTTAAATGCTAACTTTGGGATGGCTGCACGGAAACATGTCGTGTTTGGTGTCAAACATCTTGGAATACTACCCCCCCCCCACCAGTTCTGGCGGCGGGGGTAGCATTCCACCCTTCTAGAGGGAGAGACATGTACACACCGGCCTGCCCGGTAACTTCTTTCCAAGCCCTGGCACCACAAAATGGATGCCGCTGCCACAGACACGAGTCTGGCCTCCTGCTGCTGACCGGAACTCCGGCAGGGGAAGCCTGGACAATAGGTTTCCTGTCCCAGGGAGGTGTAACCACCTCCCCAGACAGGATAGTGTGTAATGGGGCTGGGCGGGCGATACAAAAGGGGATGATGGACGGAACGTTTGAGCCAATCAAACACTCACCCCCAGTCAACTGATCTGGGTTTAATCCATCATCATTCTTTAGCTCACTCCACCATCCCAGTTCGAGACATGGCCATATGCAAATCAGTCTGACCCTGTGCCTCATGGGAACAGTCCAGCCCGAACTGCCAAGCCATGTCTTCCTGGACCGGAAACAAGCATCCTAGGACTGGTTTCTGGCATTCCAGCCGTCATCGGCCAGGCTTGCTTGAATCCAGTGGCAAAGTGAGCAAGGGACCCACGTCTGGGCATACCCGCCAACTTAGGGCGAACAAATGCGATAACAAGGGATGATGGACGGAACGCTTGAGCCAATCAAACACTCACCCCAGTACAACTGATCTGGGTTTAAATCCATCATCATTCTTTAGCTCACTCCACCACCCCAGTTCAGACATGGCCATATGCAAATCAGTCTTGACCCTGTGCCTCATGGGAACAGTCCAGCCCGAACTGCCAAGCCATGTCTTCCCTGGACCGGAAACAAGCATCCTAGGACCGGTTTCTGGCATTACAGCCGCTCATCAGCCAGGCTTGCTTGAATCCAGAGGCACAGTGAGCAAGGGACCCACGTCTGGGCATACCCCGCCAACTTAGGGCGAACAAATGCGATACAAAAGGGGATGATGGACAGAACGCTTGAGCCAAGTCAAACACTCACCCCCAGTCAGACTGATCTGGGTTTAATCCATCATCATTCTTTAGCTCACTCCTACCACCCCAGTTCACACATGGCCATATGCAAATCAGTCTGACCCTGTGCCTCATGGGAACAGTCCAGCCCGAACTGCCAAGCCATGTCTTCCCTGGATCGCTTTGTTCGCCCTAAGTTGGCGGGGGTATGCCCAGACGTGGGTCCCTTGCTCACTTTGGGTCAGACTGAATTGCATATGGCCATGTCTGAACTGGGGTGGTGGAGCGAGCTAAAGAATGATGATGGATTAAACCCAGATCAGTTGACTGGAGTGAGTGTTTGATTGGCTCAAACGTTCCAGTCCATCATCCCCTTTGTATCGCTTTGTTCGCCCTAAGTTGGCGAGGGTATGCCCAGACGTGGGTCCCTTGCTCACTTTGCCACTGGATTCAAGCAAGCCTGGCTGATGACGGCTGGAATGCCAGAAACCGGTCCTAGGATGCTTGTTTCCGGTCCAGGGAAGACATGGCTTGGCAGTTCGGGCTGGACTGTTCCCATGAGGCACAGGGTCAGACTGATTTGCATATGGCCATGTCTGAACTGGGGTGGTGGAGTGAGCTAAAGAATGATGATGGATTAAACCCAGATCAGTTGACTGGGGGTGAGTGTTTGATTGGCTCAAACGCTCCGTCCATCATCCCCTTTTGTATCGCTTTGTTCGCCCTAAGTTGGCGGGGTATGCCCAGATGTGGGTCCCTTGCTCACTTTGCCACTGGATTCAAGCAAGCCTGGCTGATGACGGCTGGAATGCCAGAAACCGGTCCTAGGATGCTTGTTTCCGGTCCAGGGAAGACATGGCTTGGCAGTTCGGGCTGGACTGTTCCCATGAGGCACAGGGTCAGACTGATTTGCATATGGCCATGTCTGAACTGGGGTGGTGGAGTGAGCTAAAGAATGATGATGGATTAAACCCAGATCAGTTGACTGGGGGTGAGTGTTTGATTGGCTCAAACGTTCCGTCCATCATCCCCTTTGTATGGGGCTGGGCGGAGCACCCTCTGGTGCTTTGAAGTCCTGCACTGGGGGCACATTTGGTGTCCCTGTGCATACCCCAGTTCAAACCGGCTCAGGGGCTTCCAGCCCCTGCTCTGGCGTGAAACTGGACAAAGGGAAAGGGTGTAACCACCCCTCTGCCCTGACCCTCCCATAGGTGGGTCCCCAGAGTATGTCCAACCCCTATCTTAGTATAAGTATGGGACCCCAGTCCTTAGGACTTTAGATTTATCTGGACCGAAACTCTGACACAGAATCCTGGACCTTCAACGCTCTACTTCAAGATTAGAGGACTGAAGAATCTCCCTTGGGGTCAAGGAGTGACTCCCCTGCTTGGCAGGCACCAACAAAGCAATTGTCCAGTCTGCATCGCTGATGCTCCCGCCAGACGCCAAAGTCTTTGCATCACCAGAGGTGGATTTCCAGACTTCCCCGATGCTGCCCTGAGCCCCCAGCAAAGCTGAGGCCCGTACCTGTTGTGGGTAATGTGGAACCGTGACCCCTGGACACTGAGCGCATTTGCAAGTGCATTCTCTTCCTGGTCTTCCACGAAGTTGTGCATTGGGCTCCGAGTAGCCCCAGCCTCCAGCACCGACTGCACTGAAGTCACTGGCCTCCACTCCACGAGTGTCCTGTGAGCCAGCTCCACGTGCGTCCACTCGAGGCTCCTTCGCGGTCGCTAGTCTGTTGGCTAGTAGGCCCTCCCGAAGGCCAATCTTCTTCTGCTTGGGCTCCCTGGTTGCTCCAGGCGTGCACTGACTTACCCTTGCTGGGTGAGTCCCACAGACCTTGCTGGTCTGCACCATCGTCCTTCTTCCATTTCCACAAGACTTGCCTTTGCCAAGGCTTGTTGGGTCCAATCCGGTCTCTGACACCCCTGCAATTGACAGACTTCGTGGGACAGCTCGAATCCAGCTCCTGGTCATCGTCGACACCTCCTGGACCTCGTGGCTGAAGAGTCAAGACAACCGTCAACCAACCTGAAGCACCCGACATCGGTGGGCATCCGCTCATCGCCTTCCTGGTCACTGGCTAGTGACCCAGACTCTGTCCCCTCTGCTTTCAGGTTCTTCAGATCTTCGATCCACCTTTGGATCCACCCGAACACTTTCGACTTGGCCGCCAGCAGCACTTTGCAGCAGATCGCCATTGAAAACGACGACGAAACCCGACCCCGAAAGGCACCTATGCACCCGGCTTCCCTGGGTGAGGTAACTCGAGTACTCCGGTGCTCCCGTGGGTATTGACACTAGAACAGCCTGGTTCTAAAAGGGTTTGCTCCAAGTCCTCCTCTAAGTGTCCCTTTTCTTTAAAATTCCAACCGCGACTTTCCCCATAGAAGTCAACGGCGATTCGCGGCTGTGTTCTCACACTGCACGCGTCCCCCGTGGGTCCCCTGTGTCACTACCTTGGGTGGTTCCTCGTGGTCCAAGCACTTCTACAGGCTCTAGGCCCTGTGTCTAGCTCAGTCGTGGTTCTTATACCACTTTATTGGTATATGGTTTCGTACGCCCCTAGGGCTCAAACGTGTATTTGTGCTATTACTGTAGATAACTAACTTATAACTTATGTACTTCGAACTCTAGCCTCATAAAGAGACTAGAGGGGTGTGTTTAGCAATAAATACATATATTTTGAATATATACCTGGTGTGGTCCTCTTTCATTTGGTCACTCAAGAGATTATAGACTGGTAAAACAAGCTGCTTTACATTCCTTCAAGACTT
Organism: Calotriton arnoldi; assembly: GCA_963921515.1. NCBI lineage: Eukaryota > Metazoa > Chordata > Amphibia > Caudata > Salamandridae > Calotriton > Calotriton arnoldi. The sequence continues at coordinate 34,545 of CAWUFW010023811.1, read as the reverse complement.
AGCCTGAAGGCTGCTCTCCATAGCTACCACTAGGATAGCTTTCAATAAAGGTTGTCTTTAACCTATCTCCAATAAGGGGTTGTTTGGACTGGTGCAAGGTGCCCACTATAATTAGTGGACAGCATATACCAGGCCAACTTATCACAGTGTCCTTTTCAGGTTGCTTTCCAGATACAGCCTTTGAGTAAATTGATGCTTTTGAAAGGAGGTAGCACTGGGGCTGGAGCACCAAAAACAAGGGCACAGTGAAGTGTGAGGTTTCTGCAACTGGCTGTCATCAGCCTTTCAGAAGCAGTAGTCATGGACAGACAAAAAGGGCAGTTCTGACCTAGAACCTTACTCACGTTGGACAACAGAAACTGCAGTCCCACACTCAGCCATACCATTAATTAAATGTCAGTGCTCAGAAATAACTAAACAGCTCCTGGCTAGCAAAGTCTTCAGGGAACTTCCAAAAGGTAGCCTTGTCTCTATTTTCCTTAACTCAGTGTCTGAATTTGCAACCTCCAACCATGTAAGTGTAGGCAGCACACTTCCACTGTCTGGGGAAGCTGGCCTCATCCTGTACATTGTACAATGCCAAACTGGAGGCATAAAAATGATCCCACTGGCTTCAGTTCTCAGACTCATACATATAACACACATGTACTGTTCACACTCAATGCATGCACAGTCCCACAAAATACACACAGGATGTCAGGTCAAGGTTCTGAAGTTTACATAACAGTGGAACTTTACACAAGAGGTGAAGTAGGCTACACTCTCACTAACACAGGTAAAAAGGTCTGCCACCACTGCTTTATGTGCTAAACAGAGGACAAGGAGAGTAGCCCTCTGTCTACCAGGACAGCATGCTTGTGTGTGCATCCTGTTCACAAGACACATCATGGTCCTCGCATTGTCGTGGACAGACCTAGGCCTCTGCACACATCAATCAATCAATCAAGGACTTATAAAGTGCGACTACTCACCCGTGAGGGTCTCAAGGTGTTGGGGGGCAGGGGCTGGGTCTGCGTTTCAGTCGAAGAGCCAGGTCTTGAGGTCCTTCCTGAATTGCGGCAGCGATGGTGATTGCCTGAGGTGCAGAGGCAGGGAGTTCCAGGTCTTCGCAGAGAGGTAGGAGAAGGATCTTCCTCCAGCCATGGTCTTGGGGATCGGTTAGACAGTGGCCAGGGCCAGTTGGGCAGAGCGGAGATGTCTGGTGGGGGTGTAGAAGGAGAGGCAGTGTTTGAAGTATGCAGGTCTGGCATTGTGGAGGGCTTTGTAGGCGTGCGTGAGAAGCTTGAAGTTGATTCTCTTGTTGATAGGTAGCCAGTGAAGGTCTCTCAGGTGGCCAGTGATGTGGTTGTGGTGTGAAATGTTCAGGATGAGTTTGGCAGAGGTGTTCTGGACGGTCAGCAGTTTCTTTTGGAGGTTCTGGCTGGTGCCGGTGTAGGTGTGAGTTGCTGTAGGTGAGTCTGCTGCTGACGAGTGCATGGATGACTGTTGTCCTGGACTCGGTGGGGATCCACTTGAAGATCTTACAAAGGAGGTAGAGCGTGTGGAAGCATACGGACGTGATGGCATTGATTTGGCGGTTCATTGAGAACGTGGAGTCCAGGATGACGCCAAGGTTTTGTGCGTGGTCCGTGGGTATTGGGGGTACTCCGAGCGCTGCGGGGCACCAAGAGTCATCCCAGGTGGAGGGGGAGGAGCCCAGGATGAGGACTTCATTCTTGTCTGAGTTAACCTTGAGGATGCTGTCCTTCATCCAGGTGGCAAGTGCCTTCATCCCGCCATGGAAGTTGCTCCTGGTGTCTGTGGGTTTATCTGTGAAGGGAAGAATCAGTTAGGTGTTGTCATCATAGGAGACGATGTTGAGTCTGTGGCTTCTGACGATGGCTGCAAGCGGTGCCATGTAGATGTTGAAAAGGGTGGGGCTCAGGGAGGACTCCTGAGGTACTCTATAGCTGATCTCTGTGGGTTCTGATTTGAATGGTGGAAGTCTGACTCTCTGCGTTTGGCCGGTGAGGAAGGAGAGGATCCATTCAAGGGCTTCCTTGTGGATGCCGGCGTCGTGGATTTTTGCGCAGAGGGTGTGGTGGGAGACGGTGTTGAAGGCGGCCAAGAGGTACTGGAGGATGAGGATGCTGGATTAGCATGATGCCAAGGCCAAAATAGAAGCCTGGATACAAATTGCACATGCTGTGAGGCAGGGGTACATGCTAGTACATCAAGTGGAGGACATTCTCATCCAAAAAACACCCATTTTATTTTTATTTTCCCCTACCTAGGGTGGTCATCTTAAGGCAGGTGTGCCAATAGGTCCTGAGATTCTGTTTTGTCTAAGAGTGCCAGCCTCAATTCATTCCTCTAACACACTTAGAACTTAACTCTGTTCATTTGTGACACTAAAACTTGGTCTCCATTTTCTTTGCTTTTTAACTCTATACTAGATTTGTCTTTCCCACAAAATCACCCATAACTTTAGATCATCAGTTGTAAGAAATTTGGTTACTGGTTGAAGGTGGTGAAGCCCTACTCAAGCAGGAACCACAATCCTTGTCAGGGTGAGGCAGAAACAACCGAAAAGTAACCAGTGCTCAACCCTCTTGTACCTAGGCACAGAGCAGTCAGACATATCTCAGAGGTAATGTGTAAAGTATTTATGCAGCACTTCAAACAGTAATAAAGTAAAAACAAACACAAGGAAAATCCCACACCAATTTTACTAAATAAAGCAAGACCAAAACGACAAAAATCCAATCAGTAGAACCGGACATACGGGCATTTAGAGCTTCAAGTGAATATAGCACCAAAAGGTACAAAGCACCAGCTATGGATCTGGCTGCGCTAGACCTGGACAAAGTCACAAGTTCAATCCAACCAGGATGGAGCATGGGCCACCTACAGGGACCCAGTTAGGCCCGCTAAACAAGAATACCTTAAATCCAGCTTTCAAAGGGTTGAAGAGCCTCGTGTCAAGGATGCATCACACAGCAGGAGTTCTGATGAGGCTGCAGGCTGCGATGTGAAGTCCTTGTGCCGGGAAAGTCCACTCATTAGAGGCACTGCGTCGTTCTGCTCAGGGTTTCCCCGCACAGCAGAGGAGATGCGTTGGTTTTGCTGGATCCACAGATGGTCTGACAGAGCACCTTCAGGCCCACTTCCAAGGGTCCAGGACTGGAGTGGCACCACTTGGCAGGGCAGGACTCACAAATGGCAGAGTCCAGATGCTGGGTTCAAGATTGTTGGAGCCTTCTGTCCCTAAGGCTCTAGGCAGGAGGCCAGCCAACTAGTCCTTGGAGTCACTCTGGGGTCCTCGGTTCAGAGATGTAGGTCCAGTCCTTCTCACCCAGGCAGGAAGGTGGCAGGGCAGAAGGTCAACAGGGCAGCAGTCCCTCAGAGCAGCAGTCCAACAGTGTGGCAGTCCTTCCAGCAGCACAGCAGTACCTCTTCCAAGTAGTGCTCACAGGTCTAGAAGTGTAGTGAAGATTTGGGAGTCAGAGGTCCAACAATTATACCTGGTGTCCACTTTGAAGTGGATGATGCTTCCAGAGGTTTCCACCCCCCTGAGGTGTCAGCTATCCCCTTCCTCTTTGTCTTGGCCCCAGCTTGTCTGCGGTCACAATAGACCAGTGTCAATCCCTTTATGAGGGTGCTCAGGCAAAGCCTCTGTGATGTGCAAGTTTGGTAGGTGACAGCTCCTCCCCCTCATTAACTCAGAGTGGCCCATCCTGCCAACACCTATCTTCCCTTTGTCTCACTGTCTGGGAGCAATACACAAAGAACAACTGCCAGCCTAGTCATGTGATCCAGGATCTAGCTGCAGGCACCAAATGGTTTAGACAAGAAATTGCCAACTTTCTAGAAGAGGAATTTTCAGAATTGTGATAAAATATCTGACTTTACCATTAAAGAGGGCTTTTAATTACAATTCTTTTGACACCAAACTCAACATGTCTACCTGCTACCCACTGGAAGTTACAGCGTATTACATTTAATAAGGTAACTACAGTGTTATCCTAAGTTAGAGGTCAGCCTTGTAGTAGTTAAAAACTACCTTGAGAGTTTTTCACCACCAGGACATGTAAAACTTATAAGTACATGTCCTACTTCTTAAATACTCTGCACCCTGCCCTCTGGGCTGTTCGAGGGCTACCCTAGCGGTGAATTATATATATTAGAAAGGAAGGTTTAGGTCTGGCAAAAGATTTATTTTGCCAGGTTGAAATGACAGTTTAGAACTGCACAGACAGTCTGCAATGGCAGGTCTGAGACCTGTTTAAAGGGCTACTTAAGTGCGTGACACAATCAGTGCTGCAAGCCTACTAGTAGCATTTAATTTACAGGCCCTGGCCGGAGGTAGTACCACTTTATGAGGGACTTACAAATAAATTAAATAGGCCTATTGGGGGTAAGCCAACTCTACCATGTTTTAAAGAGACAGCTCAAGCACTTTACACTGGTTAGCAGTGGTAAAGTGCACAGACTACTAAAAGCTAACATAAACGGGTTCAGAAAACCGGCGAGTGAAGGCAAAACGTTTGGAGATGACCCTGCAGAAGGGCCCGGTCCAACATCGGTAACATATTTTTCTCATCAGACTTCACTGTTTAGCCTTGATGTATGGTGGGAGTGCTGCTGGGCGGTGACACTGGGCGGGGGAGCGGCAGGGTGGGGGGTAGTAAACTACGGAATACGGCCGCACAGAGGTAGGTAAACAAACAAATGAATAAAACGTAGCTGTACAGTGGGCAAAAATATGGAAAGTGTTCAATGCCCTTTATCAATCCTTTACCTCGCAGACATTTGCTGTATTTGAATTGACATCATTGCCTCCTTAGCTTAAGAGCTTTAAAGTATGCTTATTTTTACTCTTCTTTTTGCTCCTCTTAGTGTGCACGTTTTTTGAATAGGGCTAATGTTGTGCTTATTGATACTAGATCTCTGCCCAGTAGGCTCCTGCGTTTTGCGATTTCGTTGATCGGAGGGATATCAATGCACTTTAACAGTGTTAGTATCAACTTGCTATTTTTTACCCTTCTTTGCACCTGCACTTTAGAGAAGATGGAGGTTTTATTATCTGGTTAGAATAAATGCCTCTTTTAGATAGTTTTTGCTATGAGTGTATCATGCACTTTAGAGAACGTGTTGGGTTGGCTTAATAATGATTGTGTGTAAACGGTTTGCAGTAAACAATGCCTGAATAGAGAGCCTTGCTCTGAACAGCATATGGACTTTTTCCTTTTCTGCATCTGCACTTTAGAACAGATAATCTGTCTGTGTAGCTAGAATATATGTTATGTCTTAGATAACTTTGAATATACATACACCTGTATTGCACTTTCGGGAAGAGGCAAAGAGCTTGATACATTGTTGGTTTTATCTGCTGTTTTTCTTTCTGTAATTTTATATGAAATGTTTGTAACAGAAATATATCTGCTGTAACCCAAGCATATTAAAAATAAAATAAAAAAAATAGATGTCTGCCCAGGGGATCCATTCCAGAGTTTTAACCCGTTTGACCCATTAAAAATTATGTATTTATTCATACTGTTGTGGGCAAACATTTTAGCTGTTAATATGCTCACATTTGATTTTAGTAGACTGGAATATTTGTAAATGGAGACATGAACTATTGGCTACCTGCTCAGTTAAATGAGGGGCGTTTTGCGTGGATTCCTTATAGTTCAGTAGGAAAAGGTTTTCATTGTGGATTGATGTAATAATGAATTGCAGACCCACTGAATGATATGCACTGTACACTTGAAGTGCTGTGATTACTAGGTGGCGGAGCCAAGGACATATGCAACCGCCGTGTGCATATTTTACTGTCGGTTCAAACTGAGTGATCTGTTTCACTCTATTGTAAGCTATTTAACTTCACCAAGTGACGCATGGAACTCCCCCAGCCAGGCGATAGCCTCCCCTTACACCTGACACTCCCCCCTCCCCTGCGCACAACCCCTCAGCCACCACTGGACCCTTCAATCCCATTTACTACCTACTTAGAGCAGGTGGTAAATGGGATCAGAAAAGGACCTGTTATTTGGCCCAGAATGGAGATCCACATGCAGATTTTGATCCGTTAAAAACAGGTCTGCGTGTTATTCCCCATTTTGGGATGAAATACTTTGAATAGGCGGGTTTAGGTGCTAGAAAGTAACATTTGTGCCACCCTGTATCCCGAACCTAGGGGCATATTAGCAAGGAGCCTATCGCCGCTTTAGCGGGACTTTTTCCCGCTAAAGCAGCGATTTTTTTATCGCCCTATTAGCAAGCTGTCGCTAACAGGTGTTAGCAACAGCTTCCAGGCGATAGCGAGCGGTTTGGGTGCCGCTTTGCATGTCAGCGATATTTATCGCTAATGACATGCAAAGTAGGCGTTCCCAACCTAAAAGCGACTGAAAGCAGTCGCTAAAATCGTTATCGCCTATTAGCAAGAACGGCGAGGCGATAAAAAAACGCGCGCTAACCAAGATTAGCGCGCGTTTTTTACACCTGGTAGAAACCTGACTTAGCAATAATAGTCTATGGGAGGTGGATTCTACAGCTAAGTCCCCACCTGCCTATTAGCGAGATTTCCCTTAGCGATAGGATTTTTATCGCTGGGAATCTCACGTTAAAGATGGGAATCGCCGCTATCGCTGGATTTTTCATCGCTGTGGAGATAATGGTTGCTAATACTGCGTTATCTCCGCGATGAAATCCAGCGATAGGAGGCGATAAAAAAATTCGCGCTAAGCGCGTTTTGCGATAAATATCGCAACTCCTTGCTAATATGACCCCTAATTCTAGGCTTGTTGTAGTTAAGTCCGATGTCTCTGACTCATCGAACTTGTCCGGTTCATCAGAAACTATGGCTGTTGGTCGTCCTGTCTACTGTGTGTGGTTTAAAAATGACTGAAAAAGTGCCCAACTATCATTTGATATTAAATAGAAATGTTTGTACAGAGACATTCCTCCATCTCATGACCTGCAGGCCCACACCTGGTACCAGGTCATGTTACAGCTAGGATCCCCAGGCCTAAGGGTTATGACCTGGCTGATGCACGGCCGATTGCTTTCTATATAGCAGGGCAATCACTTGAAGAAAGAAGAGAATATTAGATGTCACTCACTCTTTTTTTTAAAGATTAATTTCCCTTACTTTAATTAGGTCCAAAACAAGGAAAATATTCCACATCCTGCATGGGTCCCAGACACGGATATAATAAAACCAGGGCAGAGAGTTTATTTATACGGGTTCATGTCGGAGTCAGTTTTGATAAGGATTAGAACAGTCTCTATATAAACTGATTAGACAGTGCACATTATAAAATAAGTTTGGAAAGGCTATATGTTTTCTTTCACATACTTGTCAGAGAGCAACTCCTCGTGACCCGAAGTATTTCTTTGGATTTTGCAGCAAGTACAATATCTAGAATCGGCAATCAACGCAAACTAGGACATGCTTCAATATAATAGCAGAAGAGCAACTGAGAGCTGTAAATCTCATTAGAGTAATGCAAAACCTAAGACCTTGTTCTGCATACTAGATACCAAATGGGCAGCTGAGTTCTAGTGGCACAGGTACTAAACACAGCCAGGTGCCAATTATTCTCCGTTTTCTGTACATTTTTTCACAATGGCTTTTAATTCCAGGCACCCATTAGCAGAGCAGCCATTTCATCATGAAAGACAATAGATTGGCTAGCCACAGGTGAGAGTGCAGGTCATTTTAGTGAAAAGCAGGGCAAGCTCCTCAGTGTTCAACACGTTCCCTGGTCAATGCACCCTTTCTATCATAGCTCTCTCTGTATCATTTTGTGACAGATTGTTTTTAGCATTTGCTCCAGTAGCATTACTGTTAGACCTGACATCCTTAGTGTGGCATTTGCCCAAACATTTTGCCTTCACTGCCTGATTTTGCTAAACTCACTTTTGTTGGCATTAGGACTCTGTGCACTTTACCCCTGCTAGCCAGTGCTAAAGTGCTTATGTTCTCTGCTTCAAACATGGTAAAATTAGACTACACCAAATTGGCACATTTAACTTACTTCTACGTCCCTAGTAAATTGTACTGTGTATACCCAGGCCCTGTAAATTAAATGATACTAGTGGGTAGCAGCACTCATATTGACACCCACTAAAGTAGCCTTTTAAAACATCTCAGGCCTGCCACTCCAGCATGTAGTGCAGTTTTAAACTTCCATTTTGCTCTAGCAAAATAAATCTTTTGCCAGACCTAAACTTTCCTTTTTAACATGTATAAGTCACCCCTAAGGTAGGCACTAAAGGCTCTTATGGCAGAGTGCATGGTATTTAAAAAGTAGAACATATCTGTTTACGTTTTACATGTCCTGACAGTGAAAAACTCCTAAAGTCGTTTTTCACTGTTGTAGGCCTATCTCTACCATAGGCTATCTTTGGGTTACCTTATGGTACTTACTAAGTGCGAAGTAGATAGAAAAATTATGTTTACACTCAAATGAATTGTAATTTAAAATCCTCTTCAATGGTAGGCAAACTTTAGATTATAATTTTGAAATGCCACTTTTAGATAGTTGTAATTTTTCGATCCAAAGTTTCTGAGGCCTTTCTATGAGTTTCCAGATGCCAGGACCTGCTAATGGTTCCACCATCAAAGATGTGTATTGGGCCCAGACAGTGAACAATGAGAATAGCTGGCAGGGGATCTTCCTGGCCGGCTTTCTGGGGAGGAGCTATAACCTGCCCGATTACATTTTTAAGGACTTTGCCCACAGCACACACAAAGGAATATGATATCACATCTACCCTTGCCTTTGTCCCCCTAGACAGTTTAGATCCAGGGCCAGGGTAAGGGGAAAATGGACAAGACCAGAATTGGGGGTAGGTCAAGGAATTCCCCCACACAAAGGCTAGCACCAGGTATAAAAAGAAGATCTTCAGAACCACTCATCAGAACACTTCTGGACCTGTGGAAGATTTAGAAGAAAGACTGCCTTTTTGTCAGATGGACTGCCCTGCTGATTGGAAAAATGCCTTGCTGTCTGAAGAAGAAAGATTCGACCTGCTTACCTTTACTCTAGGCGATGCAGAGTGGCTCAAAAGGTCAGTTAGATGACCCTCTGTGTGAGCCACATTGAAACACAAAGCTTCCAGAGGCCTCCCTGCAACTGCCCAGCTGACCAGTTGCATCAGACCTGCCTCTACCTGCCTCAGCCATGCTGCTGGCCTCTTGTGGCCTGAGACCTGCTCTCCAAGAGCTGCACCCACTCCTGGTCCCTTGGCTGACATGACTGAGAGCTCATCCCAAAGTAAAAGGTGAAAATCCTTAAGTTTGGGCTTCTTGCAACTGTGAACAGACCTGTTCATGCCAAGATTCTGCCACCTGCATTGACCGCTGTTGCCATTGAAAAGTCCCTCGCATGATGATGGATGGGTACCCCTACCCTAAGTACCCTCAACTGCATTGATGTCTGCATCCCTGATGCTGACTTTTGTTGTCATGCGCAAACATGGATTATGCGTGTGCGCCAAAACATAGGCCTATCTCATGGATTCCTGTTTTTTGGACCAGGAGTGGTCCAAGCTCCACCCACATAGTGGTGAAAAGCTACTGCCTTTGACAGATGTCAAGTAGCACGGTGGTGGCAGCATGCCATTGAGTGATCAGTAGAAGTGGATAGACCTTTTTACTTGTGTCACTGGAGTGAGCCCTACAGGCTCACTCATGTAAAGTTCCATTGCTGTTGGCTTAACTCACCTTTGGCCTGCATCAGGTTAGTATGTAGTGCTGTGAAGTGCATGTGTGTTATATGCATATGCTGGGTGTATGTGCACCTCTGAATGGCAAAATTCATGGATTTTGTTTCATTTTGGGAAACCTATGGCTGATTGAAGGAGCATGGGAAGGTAGAAGAATCCCCCTGGACTGATTTGTAGATTGCTGCATTCCTGTAGTCTAGGTGGCACACACACTGTAGCCATGCTCTCCAGTACACATCTAAGGGTGCTCTTTGATTCAGAGAGAGGTCACTGGAAAGGAGTCTGGGCACATCTCAGAAAGGAGATGGAGATGATAAGAGAATCTTAAAGAGTGAGGCTAAGACTCTGGGGTAACCTTTTGATAAAGATATCACTGTGACTGACACCCAGGTGTGAACCATTAGTCACTCACATGGCGTGTGTTGTGGGGCTATCAGGATTTGGGGTCACTCCTGCTGTGACAGACTGCTTTCTGGAGGAAGGGTAGGGCAAAGAAGAGGGCATTTCAAAAAGAAGCAGATCCCCAACATAAACTTCAAAGACTTTGACCCTAAACCACATTTGGTGTCTGGAAATGGACTATAAGAAGGGGAGCTTAAGGCCCCCAAAATTGTCAACTGTCAAGCAGCCAGTCGGGCTGTGCAAGGAGGTGAAGCTCTGCAAGACTTCTGTCTGTGACCAAGACTAGAGGCTAAAGCATACCAGTCTTCTAGCTGGGTGAGGGGATATCATCCAGGGAATCTAAAACCACCGGCACCTGGATCATGGAGCAGCAGCTCTTTCCTGCATGCCAAGACCTGTGTGCCCTGTGAGGAAGAAGATAGAGGACTGGAGGGAGTGAGGTCCAGTGGGAGATCCTGATGATTGAATCTCTGAAGCGAGGTGTGAGGAGGCGCCTTCTGCACTGATCGGGCCATAACCAATTAACGGAGTGAAGGGGAGGATTAAAGGAAACTTACCAGCATCAGAGGAGCGTCAAGGACTCCCGGCCACTGTCCCTGCAACACCGCATGTGAGATACTCGAGGACACCAACTACTGCCATTCCGGGGCTGCATGTGTGGTACATGAATAGCACTCGTTACATCGCATAGAAATACCACGCATGCCTTTACAACGCGGGTATTACTACGCAATGTCAATTACAACGAGTACCATTACAACGCAAAATTTTACCACGACTATACCTTTACCACGCATGCCATTTCAACGCCAAGGCATGCGTGGTAAAGGTATACTCATGGTAAACGTTTGCAAGGTAAGTGACTCTAACCTACCCTACCCTAATCCCTAATGTAGTTCCACTGCACGAGCCTCCCCCGACCCCCAGTCCTCTCCCTACAATAACACTACACTACCCTGCACAACCCCCGACACTACACTAATTCCCGACCCTCCCCGACCCCCAGTCCTCTCCCTACAAAAACACTACACAACCCTGCGCAACCCCCCAACACTACATTAATTCCTAATACACTACTCTACACTACACAAACACCCCCGACACTACCCTAAACCCTAAAACACTACCCTACACTACACAAACACCACAACACTACCCTAAACCCTAACACGCTACCCCCAGCCCAACCCTCCCCCTTCCCCCAGTCCTGTCCCTACACTCTAACACTACCCTGCACGACCCCCCTACACTACCCTAAACCCTAAACCACTACCCTACACTACACAAACACCACAACACTACCCTAAACCCTAAAACACTACCCTACACTACACAAACACCACAACACTACCCTATACCCTAAAACACTACCCCCGCACGACCCCCAGTCCGGCCCCTATACTCTAACACTACCCTGCACGACACCCTCGACACTACCCTAAACCCAAAAACACTTCCCTACACTACACAAACACCACAACACTACCCTAAACCCTAAAACACTACCCCCAGCACGACCCTCCCCCTACACACAACCCTACACTACACAAACATTACTACACTACTTCGACACTACCCTAAATCCTTAAAAAGTAACCCCCACCCCAAGCACAATCCCCCTTACCTCTCTCTCCTCGTGGTTCCTCTCTCCTGGTTCCAGCGTCGACAGAGGGGCGGCGCACGTCGTTGTGAGGAAACAGAACAGCCCAGTTTTCTCACAATGATGTGGATAACCATTACATCGCATGCGTTTTAAAAGTGCATGCGATATAATGGTTTGCGTTGTAATGGTAGTCGTTGTTACATCGCATGCGTTGTTACGCATGCGATGTAACAACTTGCGTGGTAACAGCCTCGTTGTAATGGCTGTTTACCATGGTACCTACTTGAGACAGCCACTTCAGCTTCAGCACCTGTGAGGGTTGGTGCTCTCAGAGACTCACTTCATGCAGGTCCTGCTTGTGCAGGTAAGATGGATTAACGGACCGCAAGGCCTCAGAGGAACTTGCCTCCCATAGCTGTTCGGCACTAGAATACTTTTTGACTTTAATTGGAGTTGGAGTGGGACTCCTGAGACTTGGACCACGAGTGGAGCTTGACCTGAATGTCGCCTATAGTTAATGGTGAATGACCACTAGCGCTAGCGGGAGGGGATTGGGACTCAGGAACTGACTATTGAAACACTAGAGCCCTGACCTCGGAGGACTGTGTGTATTGTTTATGAATGCCGTATTTTACTTTGCATTGGTATATAAGTACTCCTTTCCAGTAAGTATTTCACTGGACAATCATTTATTGCTGCTATTGAAGGTATTTTGAGTTATGAGCCTGTGTTCACCCCCTATGTCGACCTCCCCCCGAGAGGCCTCAGGCTGTTTGACTCGCATTGCCACTAAGAGTCAAGTGCTGAAGAGGTACTTGGCTCAGTTGCCATGGCGGACATCAGGAGTAAAAGGCCTCAACTTCTATGGTTGGTCCAGTAGCTCCCATTTGCCCCGAAGCCCTCTGAACAGGGTTTTTCAACCTTCAATGCAAAGCTCTGGTGAGACCTGCTCTTCTTGCTGACAGCAACTGCCTGCAATGACTGGCAGAGCAAGAACTGCACTTCGTGCCAGAGCAACGACAGCCTGTGGTGACTGACAACATGATGCTCCAGTGACAACTGGCTTTTCACGCTACAGCAATGACCGCCTGCAATGCTCGACCTGCTCTTCATACCAAAAATCTCCTCCTCACAGCCTCCTCCAATGCAAATGGAACTCTTTGCACCGGACGTGAGAAGGTAATACTTCAGCGGGATTAACCTGGTCCTTGAACCTGACCCACACTCCATTACAGTCGGCTGGAACTAGTATCTTTCTCCCCGTCTAGCATGACCAGATAGCCACAAGTGGCACTGTTGGACTCGGCCCTTTTTGCAGGCTTATCCCCAAACTTTTTGCTTCTTCCTCCTATTCTTTCCTGACTGGTTGTTGTTGGTTTTAGGACTCTGGGCACTTTACCACTGCCATTCAGTGCTAAAGTGCATATGCTCTCTGTGTAAATTGTTATTATGATTGGTTCTCGCTGATTGGCATATTTTGATTTACTGGTCAGTCCCTAGTAAAGTGCACTGGGTGTGCCGGGGCTGGTAAATCAAATACTACTAGTGGGCCTCCAGCACTGATTGTGCCACCCACATGAGTAGCCCTGAAAATTATGTCTCAGGCCTGCCACTGCAGTGCCTGTGCGCAGTTTGCTAACTGCCATGTCGACTTGGCAAGTGCACCCACTTGCAAGGCCCTAACCTTCCATTTTCTTACATATATGTTACCCCTATGGTAGGCCCAAGGGACCTCATTGGGCAGGGTGCAGTGTATGTGAAAGGTAGGACATGTACTGATGTGTGTAACATGTCCTCATAGTGAAATACTGCCAATTTCGTTTTTAACTATTGAAAGGCTATCTTGTCCCATAGGACGGAATGAGGAATGCTTTGTAACATTTTACAAGCATATCTTCTCATAGGATAACATAGAAACATAAAGTCTAGGCTCTCTGAACTCAGAATTTAATAACACATCTTTTACTAAAGATGGTTTTTAAATTGTGTGTTTGAAAACACCACTTTTAGAAAGTAGGCATGTTCTTGTTTAACCATTCTGTGTGCCTCTGCCTGTTTGTGTATTGACTGTCTGGTTTTGGAGTGACAGGGGCTGGGGAGGTGCATTCTCTCAGACAGCCACTGGGGGGGTTGATGTGTGTCCTGCCTTTCCTGAATGAGTCAGGGCTCTGCTGAATAGACCTGGGTTGCATTCAGAGTAGGGGGAGGAGTTCACACTAGCACCTAAATAGGCCCGGTCTGCATTTAGAGTGGTGGGAGGAGATTTCCCTTGCAGCTGAATAGGGCCTGTCTGCCTTACACAATGCTGTCTCCAACTCCTGCCGGGCAGCTGCACCAGAGTGGACAGAACCGGTTTGGACTGGGCTCGAAGACCCTTGCACAAAGAGAACAAAGACATTTGGGGTTATAAGTATTAGACCTAAAACCCCTGAATTTTAGACTACTCCTAGAATCAAGAGGAACCTTTGCCAAGGAGACGAGCTGAAGAAACTGAGGAGAAGTACTGCCCTTGCTTTGTGTCTGGGTTTGGCCTGCAGTTGCTGTTTCTGCCAAGGAAAGGAGAAGGACTTTGCTGTGTGCTGTGTCCCCTGCTTGAGGAAAGTCTCCAAAGGCTTGAGTAGAGCTTGCCTCCTGTTTTGAAGTCTCAGGAACACAAAGACTTCACTCCCAGCTCCCCTGAATTTCCTTGCTGGGAGTTCTGACCTGCCAAGAAGTGCCTGTGACTGTGTGGGGCCTCTGAAGGTTGTTTCTGCTGCTGGGAGCTGGAAAGCAACGCAACAACAAGAAAATCGACGCATCGCTCTTCTTGCGACAGTTTTCCGACGCAACGCCCTGGTGTGAGAAGAATCTTCACGCATCGCTGCGCCGCTGCTGAAACCGACGCAGCACCCATCTCCGCTGCAAGAATTGATGCATCGAGGGATCGCGGCTTAAGAAATTGACGCAGCGCTTCTCGACGCCGCTGCATCATTCACCGACACATCCCGGATTTCCACGCATCGTCCCTGTACTGCAAGTTTTACCCGACACATCACCCGCAGATCGGAGTCATCTCAGAATCGACGCATCACTTCCCCCTACAGACCGGACCGAACGCACGGCTCCCCTGTGCCCAGTGGAACTGTCGCATCGCATCCATGAAGGTCTTAGGAATCGACCCATCTCTTTGTTTTTCAACGCTTCCCATCGCTGCGGCTGTTTGGCTTGGTGAATTTTGTCGCAACGACAGGTAGTTTGCAAGAAATCATGCATCCATAGTTTTCTATGGACTCAGTTGCTAAAACCTTTTGAAAGTCATATTTTTTAACTGTTTATGTTGGATTTTTGTCGTTTTGGTCTTGTTAAGTTTAGATAAAGATACTTTATTTTTCTAAACCGGTGTGGTGTCCATTTGTGGTGTTATCACTGTGTTTCTGTGACCGTTGGTACAAATACTTTACACATTGCCTTTGAGATAAGCCTGTCTGCTCTTGCCAAGCTACCAACGGGGTGAGCAGGGATTATCTAGAGTGTGTATCCCCTTACCCTGACAAGAAGCAAGGGTCCCTATTTGGACAAAGGTACCTACCTCTGCCAACTAGAGACCCCCATTTCTAACAGGCACTTTCTGTTTCTTAGCACTATTTTCTCTAAAAATCTTGAAATATCGCTATCTACAGTTCCACTGATTGAATTTTTTGCCATTTGGTATCAATATTTTTTTTACAATTTATTTTATATTTTGGTTTGTGATTTTTCTTGTGTTGTGTTTTAATGTATTACTGGTTTTGTGCTGCATACATACTTTACACAATGCCCCTAACGTAATCCTGGTTGTTTTGAGGCCAAGCTACCAGAGGGTTAAGTACTGATTAATTCAGTGGCTTTTTGTGGTTCACCCTGACATGGATTGTGGTTGTCGATTGAGTAGGGCTTCCACTCCTCTTAACCAATAAACTGTCTCTTACAATTACCCATCACAATTTGTAGTCGTGTTCTTTCATTTGATAGACCTCCAAAATACACACTACAAAAGTGTTAAAAAGCATGGCACATTCTGTCTGATAAATTAGATTGATACATATTGTCTGGCCCCCTTTTCAAACAAGCATCCTCTAATTTAAAAATAAATATTCCCTAGATGGACAGAGCAATATGTAATTAGAAGTTTGCACATTTCCATAACTATAGGTAGATTTTAAAATGTGTTTTTAAAGTTATGGTGGCCACCTAACTCTAGGTTAATGTGGACATTGTCTCCACTGTACACGTTTCAAATACAGTCTTTGATTTAATCTGTGTTCATCTAATTAGTTCAATAGAAGCAAAACAAGACTAAAAGACCGAGAATGCCTTTGATTACCACACAAAAATCCATGGCTGGAAACAGTGTCTGGCATGACCTGGAGGGAGGTGGTCATCTTACTTAAATCCAAACTGTAAAAAAAAAAAAGAGTATGCAAACTTTTTAGCCATTGTTTCATATAAACATGATTTTGTCCATCGGTGTGGAAAGTGACATCTGCATGTAAGTCATACTTCTCGATGTCATTGGATACAAGCAACCAATCATCTTGACACCCTAAGTCACAGCAGCAGCCGGTTTTCCCAGAAAGGTCACCCTGCTTTGAGTGTTTTCTCACACGAGAAATGTTTAAAATGTTAGAGTAAATGCCATTAAACTGCCTTGTTGGTTTCCAAGGTGATATTATGGAGGCTTGGCCTGAACCACAAATTCAGTAAATACACACGCATTGGTATTTTATCTTATATGATTATTTACATGCACATTATTATTATACATTGATGTATTATTCGCTATCCACGAACTTATGATACAATTGACTATGATTATAAAAATATATACAGCTGAAATATAAGTAGCTATAGCAGCATAAGTGTATTCGTTTATATTTGTTTGTAGTAAGGCCACCACAGAGATTTTCATGCCATCAGGCCTGAAGTCAGAATTCAGTATATCAGTATCCCTCCAGCACCTGGTCCATGTGCCTGACCTCATCCCAGTTGCCAATATCTTATATATCTTTCAAATGTACACTGCTCCATGGAATGTTAGTATGTGGTCGGCTCCTCTTTTGCTACATAGTACAATACCTCTGTTCAGATTATAGGAAGTACACAGAAACCTACTGCTACAGTATCTACTTCTCTTTACCTAAAGACAGAATTTACAAGATCAGTTCTCCTCGAAGCAATATTTCAGCTACCATGTTTATTAAAGAAGTCCCTTCTCTGGCTGGCTAATATGCACCTCAAGGAAACCGTGACAATTAAGCACATGTTTTGTCGGTCTGCATCAATTTGAATGTCTCTTGTTCGAAATGAGCAAGCGAGTTCTAAGATTAATGCTTCTATCAGGCAATATAATGTAATCAATGCATAACCAAAGTAGCATAAAGCAAGCCTTATGTGGTATGCAGCATTTATAAAACTCTTTAAAAATCCATGCCACAAATATCATCGCTACCTGGATTTGTATAAGCATCTGCATTAAGGAAGTACCTCAGTTTCTGTGAGTACAGTCTTGTGTGTGTGTGGGGGGTGGGGTCTGTGGGACCTGCTTGAACCCTCTTTTTTGCCCTTGTGCATATTAGTAAGGACACGGCTCATCTGTACGAGGGCCCATGAACAACATGCCCCATCTATGTACCTAGCCTTTCCTCCCATCCAGATCCCAATTCATCATAATTGACTCCAATCTTCTTCTTTAGCAGGTAGCTGCGAAGGAGGCCCCAACGCTCGATCCTCTCACCCTCTCTCTTCAATCTGTACATGGAACCTTAGGTTGAAAGCTTCCAGTTAAAGATTGTCATGCCCCAATATGATGAAGAAACTGATTTGTAGCTTAAAATCTTGGAGCCCTACAATCTTCATGGAAATACTTAATTTGATCAACTCTTTCTACTTGAAACTAAACCAACAAAACAGAGTTTCTTTACCACTCGTTCAAGAATGGCTTTAGACACTCCAGTGCTTAATTTGAGCCGGTGCTTTCCGGGGCTGAGCACCGGCACTTAATTGGATTCCGGTGCTCGGCACCAGCACCAAATTGTCAACACCACACCTAGGGCAGTCTGCCACACAGTGGCGCTGCTCATGTAATTTAGAGATGAGCAGTATAACAGTTGTTTAGGAAAACAATATACATTAAAAAATTGCTAATACCTTCCTCCCCAGCCATTCCTTTAGCTTTGGGGACCTGGAATAATCTGAACTGTCGCATTTACATGCGAGAGAGATGGTTACTAGTTGTTTTGGCAGCAATGACAAGGGTGATGAGTGGTGCAAGCTGCAGTGGCCTCCTGGTCAGAGCCCTGGCACTTAATATTTTACAAATTAAGCACTGAGACACTCAATGAACCTGACATCTCACAATGAACTGATTTCATCATTGACCAAAACTATCCATGAATCCCCATGTTTGCAACAAAAAAAAAACACCTCCTCCCAACTCCTTCTGGAGAAGATAAAACAATCCATTCGTAACCAGACATCAGGACAGCTTTCCAACATCGATTGTAGTAATGCTACTTTGACTGGTGTGCCCAAATGAAGCCCCATTCAAAGACCTATTCACTTTGTTAAAAGTACAAAGTACGTCACAAATATTTTGAAAGGCCTCCACTGGCTAGATTTCGTAGCTCAAATTCATTTCAAGAAGGCCTGCATCATTCAATAAGCTCTCCATGATGGTCTCCAAAGCTACACGTTAGACAAACTACAAATCACAGGTGGACAAAGAGACATTAGATGTAAATGTCACCTCTTCCTAAAAAGTTTTTAAAAAAGTAAGTCTTTCAAGCACAAACCATTTGGAATCATCGTCCAGCTGATCGAAGGCCGAACTCACAATTGCTTTATGTCCTTAAATGCTTTAAAAAGAACGTGTTCATGTTATACCTTAATATGTAGTTATTTTGTCTATAACACTTTCCCAATCTCATTTATAGAATCTTGCTGTGTATTGGTCCAGTTTTAGCTGGAGTATTTCATTGACTTTGTCAGCTCTATATAAACACCTTCAATAAAGGGATAATTAAATAACTAATTAAATAAGTAATGCTTCGGGAACAGCAATTCTCTAATTAACAATAATATTGCTACAAATCAAAGCAAGAATGCTTCCAGTCAATTGGCTGTGCACGAACAGCTACATGCTAAAAATCCAGCCGATTTCTCAGGATATCTGCAATGAATATTCATGAGGCACATTTGCACACAAATAATTTCAGTTGAGATTATTTTTATATTTGTTGTTCCTTCTAGAAATGCAACCGCATTCTACTATTGATCAGCGTGCCCAGCCATTATCGCTTTTACAGAAAAATATTATAATACATTTTGTAACGACAATTTCCACTTTTGGGGGCAAAAAGCGACATATCTAAGTTAGTTGCTGCTCCTTTTGCGCCAATAAAAAATACATCAGTTCATTTTCCATGTGCAAACATTAGGCCTGCTATTATCCTGTATAAATCAGGTCAGTATTGTCCAAGTCTGCACTGCATTTTTATTATTATTCTCATACCTTTACCTGATCTCATCGACACCCCTCAAAGCTGAGCCTTCCGGTAGTCCACGTCCCTACTCTGGTATTGCCACTGAACGACATTTCATAAGGATTCCCTTTACGCGCCAGATGAAAACACAAATACACCCGCGCCCCAATTCTCATCGCAAACAGCAACATCTGCAAGAGAAAGTAAAAGGAAAATCCAATCACAACCAGAAACACACATTCACGCAAGCCAGCCAGATGTTCCAGCTGCAAGTAAAAGGCTCTGCAAGCAGCGGTTGCAATATTTCCCATCTTGTAAACCCGGTCGCTGGTGCCAGATATTAAATCCTCACCTTCCACAGAAAGGGCTTCCATTCCTTGCCCGCTCTGCACAGCTCTGCTGATTGCTTGAACCGAAGGCCTACAGCCTGTTAAGAATTCGGTGCTAGCAGCATGTTGGTGCCAGGTATTTTTTCTTTTATTAAAGATTTATTCTCCCAGCCACGATTTTCCGTGTGAGTCTTTCTGATCTGTGCGCAATTAAGAAAAAAGAAAGAAGAAAAAACAACACTAATAAAATTGAGTGCCGGGGGTAGAAGGAAGAAGATCTTACCTTGCTTCTGTTCAGCTCGGCACAGATTATAGGACAATGGGGCATAAATGGAAATTAAAACAGATTTAGAACAGACGCTAGGAGGCTCTTTTTTTACGCTGAGGATAATAAATGTGTGGAAGGGCCTATCAGACAAGGTTGTAAAGGCAAAGACACGGGCATCATTTGAGAAACAACTGGGGAAATTGAGTACTAAAACTGAACGAGCCTTGATGGGCTTAGAAGGCCTTTATTTGTTTCCTTAAAATGGCTGGAATTTGGATGTCTCAAATGAAAACTTGATTCCAACAACAGATTTTTGGCTTTTCTCTGCTTTCTACTATTCCAATGTAGAGTCAGTCATTGAGTGTTTATGGGAATTTACTCTCTAATTCAGTTCACCCATTGTTGCTTCGCTTGTTTTAAAAGTATTAAAATTAGAGCTGCATATCCGGATTGTGAATTTCACTCACACTGACCACAGGTTTACTGCAACCTGATTCAATGTTGGTGACATTTACACTCTTCATAGCGCCAAATGGGGAAGCAATTCACACTGCACTCCACAAATCACTGCTTCAAGTATATATTACTAAATCACATATGCTGGGCGAAACAGATCAGGATCATTAAAGCCCGCCTCCCACTCACACTTCCCAAAACAATTTAGAGCAACGAATTTCACCTTTTCAGTAGATGAGGTTTACTGAATGTTTCCTATTGCCTAATCTGAGTTGCCAAAATGATTCATACCAAAATATTGATGTGATTTTCAACTTTGATGCTGCGTCATCTGTAAGAATGTAGTAGACACAAGGCTACATGCACAAAAGCTTGCTGAGCCAACCTCAAGTACTGGACAGAAAATACAAAACCCTTGGGGCCGTTTTATAAAAAAGGGGTAACTGACAATAATTGTAAATCACATTTAGGTGAGTTTTTCAGTAATGCCTCAACCTGCAGTTCACGAAATCGTGAGAATATATTAAGTTTGTAATGTAGGTAATTGTAATTGCATTTATATAGCGCTTACTACCCTCGACGAGGCCTCGAAGCGCTTTTTCTGCGAGTAGCATGTTACTCAGGAACCCAAAGAGGATTAGTGGTGAATTAGTATACAGAGGTATGAAATTAATTTGAGTGGTGGACATGTGAGTTTGTTATTTGGATTGAAAAAGGATAGTTAGTGAAGGTAGATGACATCCACAAAAAAACACGTCCTTATGTTGATGATAATCGTTGGAAAGTGGCACAACGTGCCATATGTAAGACAAAACCGGTGGTATAAATCACAGTCATGAAACTAATCAATCAATCAATCAAACATGATTTGTAGAGTGTGGCTTGTCACCTGCGAGTGTATCCAGGTGCTTGATGTAGGTCGCATTCATAAAGCCAGGTCTTGAGCCCCTTCCTAATGTCATTCAGTGAGGGCGAGGTGTGGAGGGTATTCCAGACCTTGCTGTCGAGAAGGCAGAAGAAGCTTCCTCTGGCGTGGCATCGGCGTAAGCGAGGAATCTGCACAAGGGCAAGGTGTGCGTAGTGGAGGTTCCTGGGGGGATGGTGGAAGTGCAGACGGTGGTTCAAGTAGGCAGGTCCTTGGTCAAGGAGGGCTTTGTAGCCGTGAGTCAGGAGCATGAAATGGCATCTCTTCTGGACCGGGACCCAGTGGACGTCTTTCAGGTGCTGGGTGATGTGGGTTCTCTTGGGCGGGTTGAGGATCAGTCTGGCAGCTGTGTTCTGGATCGTCTGGTGTCTTTGCATAAGTTCGGTGGTGGTGCCTGCATAGAGAGCATTACCGTAGTCCAGTCACTGGTGATGAGGACATGCATTACCGTCTTTCTGGTGGTGATGGGGAGCCACTTGAAGATTTTGCAGAGCATGCGGAAACATGCTGCGGAGACAGCTTTGACCTGATGTTTCATGGAGAGTTCACTGTCTAGGATGATGCCGAGGTTGCGGATAAGGTCTTTCGGCATGGGGGTGGGTCCGAGTTCCGATGGCCACCAAGAATCATTCCAGTGGGTAGTGTGTTTGCAAAATAGGAGAAATTCTGCCTTGTCCACATTGAGCTTTAGGCAGTTGTTCTTCATCCATGCTAAGACATTCTTCATGCAGTCAATCAATCAATCAATCAATCAATGAAGTTGTATATATAAAACGCGTCTTGTAACTCGAGAGGGTATCCAGGCGCTTTCTGAAGGTCTCAGTCAAAAAGCCAGGTCTTGAGCCCTTCCTGAATCCAGTCAGCGAGGGCGAGGCGTGGACGTGGAGGGGTAGGGTGTTCCAGGCTTTGGCGGCAGTTGTAGAAGTTAGTCTTCATTGAGGTGGGGTCGACAGAGAGCGACAGGAAAAGATGTGTGTCATCGGCGTAGGAGATGATGTTGATGTCATGCAATCTAAAAATGTCTGCAAGCGGTGCAATGTAGATGTTGAAGAGTGTTGGGCTGAGGGCTGAGCCTTGGAGAACGCTCCTGATGTAGTGCCTGACTCGAGATGTGAAGGGAGGGAAGCAGACTTTCTGGGTGCATCCTGTGAGAAAAGATGCCATCCATCTGAGCGCGTTGTCTGTTATATCAATTTAGTGTAGGCGATTGATGAGTGTGTGGTGGGAGACCATGTCGAAGGCGGAGGAGAGGTCAAGCAGGACCAGGGCGGCTGATTCTCCTCTGTCGAGTAGGGTGCGGATGTCGTCTATTACGGTGATCACGGCTGTCTCGGTGCTGTGGTTGGTTCTGAATCCTGATTGGGAGGAGCCTAGTAGGTTGTTTCACTCCAGGTGTTCAGTGAGATGGAGGTTGATGGCCTTCTCCAGGACTTTGGTGGGGAATGGGAGCAGGGAGATGGGACTGTAGTTCTGGCATTCATTGAGGGCCTGCCAAGGGATTCTTGAGGAGGGGTCTGACCTCAGCGTGTTTCCAGACATCGGGAAAGGTGGCCTTGGTTAGAGAGGCATTGACGATGGTGGTGAGTTGGTGGCTGATCTCGTCTCTTCGTCACCTATCCATTCCATTCTCTGTAAATTGAGTACAACTAATAACCTTGTGATATATTGTGTTGAGATAGGGCATGCAGCACTATGTAAAAACTGTTTTCTATTGTTACTGCTTTATTCTTATCATTGTTATTGTTATTATTACTATTGCTATCATTATTATTATTAGTAGTAGTAGTAGTAATAGTAGTAGTATTAGTGGAGTAGTAGGAGTAGCATTAATATAAATATTGCTGTTAATGTATTCCTGATGAGGTCAATTAGCTCTAGGAAAACAATATTAATTTAGTCCTAATTCACATTGGTGTATATAAAGTATGTTACACAAATGATTCTCTGGATTTTAATAACTGGGATTCATTGCTCACCAGGGTGTAAACATCAAAACCTCGAGTAGGTGGTAAAACATATTTTCTGCAAATTGGAAACAATTAATATTTAGTGAAATCCCTGTTTCTTCAGTTTTTCACTCAGGAAGTAAAGGTACATGGAAAAGTATTTTACCTGCTAAAAAGCAACATAGGCTTTATTAAATGCTGATATTTCATCATCTGAAATTGTGATTGAAGCACAAGGTGCTCAAACTTGTTTAATTCATCACCTTACACCACTTGTTTCTATACTTGGAAACCTTTACTCCCAAATTGACATGATTATGTTATTTATTTCTGGAGACATAGAGTGATAAATGCTGACTACAAAAGTGTGCTTCCTAGTACATGCCTATATAACTGAAATGAGGGTGAAACTTGGCGTTCTTCTGATCGCCATTGCTGCTCAAATTGGATCACTAGAACCATGGTTTGATGTCCTTCCTTCCTTACTTCCTACTTGTTTTTTTTGCTTGTTCTTTTTCAGCTACCCTTTTACTGGCTCTCCAGTCACTTTAGCGTGAAACCTTTTAACGTAAATCCCATCTGTGTGGCTGGTCTCACAGCACTTCCAGTTTTCACATCATATGTTATCCTGCTTTTCCCTCTGCCTTCGGGTCTGAATGAGAACCAATCTGGAGATTACATCATTAGAAAACATCTATTTCAAATAAGTGTGAGACAAGGTTGACATCTCTCACATAGTTGCTCTGTAACAGCAGAATGAAGAGTGGGCCAATACATTTTAACAAGGTTCTTTTATCATTAGTCAATATAGGATTCCAGGTGCAGCAAAGGTCATCATGGTGATACTGCAGTGCTCAAAACAAGTTGGAATTTAATGAAATGCTTGCCACAAGTGATCTGTACACGGGGTTCTCGGTCCGATACCCGGTGCCGGCGGCAGGATAGCCCAGCACCATGTGACTCTGGGCAATAGCTCGCTTAATCTTCCCGAGGGCCCCCAGCGCTGGACACCTCTGCGGAGGTAGCTGTGCACTTTACAAATGCTGGTATTTCATTTTATTTCAAATAACAGAGGTGTGGGTATATACTGATTATGTAATAGTGGGACAAAATTGTATTATGTGGCCTGACTACGTGCCAGTAAAAGCATTCCTAATGTCAAAATGTGTCACCGTTCGAACCCAAACTAGCAGTATACATTGGGGTCTTCATTGGATAATTGTCAGGTTACATTTGGGGTAGCACCCTATCAACTGAAAAGGAAAAAATTGACCATTTTAAAATGGTCAGAGAATCACTACATGCAACTATGAACCCATCACTAAGTTGAGTAAAATAGGGAGGTCAAAGGAGACATTTACAACGAAATGAGTGGTGAAGGTATTTATTAGCCGAATCAGCAACCAAATTGGTGTGTTACAACCCAAATTTCAAAAAATTCACATATTAGAAGGACAACTGTTTCTTTAATTTTATTTTACTTAACCTCTTTCTAGCTTAATTCTAAATTCTAGCCTGCTGTCTCTGCAGTTCCCCTGGGGCCTGTAAAGACTCAGGGAGCGGGGCTACACAAATCCTCCCCTTATAAATTGATTTCTGCTGCGGGGGTGTGGTCTACTGGACCTTTTATGGCACAGGGGTGGCTATGCACTCCTATACCCTTTAGTCAAAATCTGGCCCCAAATGATGGGGTCCCCGGGGCCCATTTGGGCATGCGTAGAAGGGCCACTTCCCCTCTCAAAATAGCAAGGTATTTGGCCTTGTGCAACTGGGTCCCCAGGGCCTTTTAAGGCGTGGGAAGGGTGGCCACATGCCCCCCTCCCCTATAATTAAAATATGGCCCCAGGGGATAGGGTCCTCTGGGCTCATTTGGTTTTAGGGTGGCCATGCGCCACCCTCTCCTAATGTAAATGCACTTGGCTTCACGGGATAGGGTCCTTGGGGCCTCTTAATGCTCAGGGAGGGGGGTCATGCTCCCCCTTCCTATAAATCAAGTATGGCCCCTGGGGATGGGATCCTCGGGGCCCATTTGGGCTGCGGGAGGTGGGACCAAACACTCCTCCCCTGGGCTGTGGGCAGAGAGACTAAACACTCCTTCCCCTAATTTTCATGTATGTGGCCCTGGGAGATGGTTCCCAGGGGGTCTCTTAAGGCTCAGGGATGGGGATCACACACCCCCATCTCCTAATAAAATATTGTTTGACCCTGATGGGGTCCCCAGGGCCAATAGTGGCTTGGGGAGGGGGCTGTGTGCACTCTCTCCCCCCTTTTTTGAAAACAAAGGCTAGAGGAGGGGGCTGTGTGACCCCCCTCCTCCGGCTGGAAGTTTGGTGCTTGCTGAGGGTTGGACAAAAGTAGCTTGGATGATGTAATTGGTGATGTCATCAATGATGTCATTTGAGATGTGTTGGACTTGGCCCTTTTGCAGGGTTATCCCCAAACGTTTTGCTTCTTCCCCCTATTTTTTTCTGACCTGTTGTTGTCGCTATAGGACCATGGGCACTTTACCACTGCTGATCAGTGCTAAACTGCATATGCTCTCTGTGTAAATTGTGTTTATGGATTGGTGTTTCCATGATTGGCTATTTGATTTACTGATAAGTCCCTAGTACAGTGCACTGTGTGTGCCCAGGGCCTATAAATCAAATGCTACTAGTGGGCCTGTAGCACTGATTGTGCCACCCACATGAGTAGCCTATAAATGTATCTCAGACCTGCCACTTTCCAGGCCCTAACCTTCCCTTTTCTTACATGTAAGACAGCCCTATGGTAGGCCCAAGGTACCCCCATGGGCAGGGTGCAGTGTATGTGAAAGTTAGGACATGTACTGGTGTGTGTGACATGTCCTGATAGTGAAATACTGCCACTTTCGTTTTTTACTATTGAAAGGCTTTCTGTCCCATAGGATAGAATGGGTGGTACTTTGTAATATCTTACAAGTATAACTTCACATTGGGACAAGATAGAGAAATAAAGTTTAAGCTCTCTGAACTCAGAATTTAATAACACATCTTTTAGTAAAGATGGTTATTAAATTGCGTGTTTGAAAATGCCGCTTTTAGAAAGTAGGCATTTTCTTGTTTAACCATTCTGTGTGCCTCCGCCTGTTTGTGGATTGACTGTCTGGTTTTCGAGTGATAAGGGCTGGGTATGTGCATTCACTGTAGACAGCCACTGGGGGGGGGAGTTGAGGTGTGCCTGGCCCTTCCTGGATGACTCAGAGCTGAGCTGAATGGGGCTTGGCTGCATTTAGAGTAGTGGAAGGAGATTTCTTTGCACCTGAATAGGACCTGTCTCCCTTGAACAATGCTGTCTCCATCACCTGTGGTCATACTGCACCAGTGAGGACAGAACTGGTTTGGACTGGGCTCAGAGATCCTTGCACAAAGAGAACAAAGATAAATGGGGTACACGTAGTAGACCGTAAACCCCAGAACTTTAGATTACTTCTGGACTCAAGAGGAACCTCTGCCAAGGAGAAGAGCTGAAGAGCTGTGAGGAGGAGTACTGCCCCTTTGCTGTGTGCTGTGTGTGGGTTGGCCTGCAGTTGCTGTTTCTGCCAAGGAAAGGACAAAGACTGGAACTTTGCTGTGAACCTGCTTGAAGAAGATCCCCAAGGGCCTGTGTGTGCTGGCCTCCTGTTCTGAAGTCTCAGGGACACAAAGGCTTTACCCCCAGCTCTCCTGAACTCTGCTACTGAGAGTTCTGATCTGCCATGAGGTGCCTACTCCAGTTGTGGGCCTCCGGAGGTTGTCCCTGCTGCTGGGAGCTGGAAGAAAAGAAGAACTGAAGAAATTGCTGCATCGCTCTTCTTGCGGCTGTTTTTCCGACGCAGCACCGCTGCGTGAGAAGAATCTCCATGCATTGCCGCTGCCGAAACCGATTCTGTGCCTGTCGCAGCTACAAGAACAGACGCATCGAGGGATTGCGGCTGAAGAAACAGATGCAGCACCGCTCGATGCCGCCGCATCGATCGCTGGCACATCCCGGATTTCCACGCATCGTACCTGTGTGGCAAGTTTTCCCGATGCATCATCCACGGACCAGAATCATCTTGGAGTCGACGCATCACTTCCCCCTACAGACCGGATTCGACGCATCACTTCTGCTGCATGCAGCAGAACTGTTGCATTGCCTCCCCAAGGTCTCAACAACTGACGCATCTTTTTGTTTCTGACGCTGCCCATCTCTGCGGCTGTTTGGCGTTGTGAATTTTGACGCATCTACAGGTACTTTGTGAGAAAACACGCATCCATAGTTTTCTATGGACCAAGTTGTTT
This sequence comes from Calotriton arnoldi, assembly GCA_963921515.1. Classification (NCBI taxonomy): domain Eukaryota; kingdom Metazoa; phylum Chordata; class Amphibia; order Caudata; family Salamandridae; genus Calotriton; species Calotriton arnoldi. The sequence continues at coordinate 7,123 of CAWUFW010023811.1, read as the reverse complement.
GAAACCTTTCTAAAGTCATATTCTTAATACATGCATGTTGGATTTTTGTCGTTTTGGTCTTATTGAGTTTAGATAAAGATATGTTATTTTTCTAAACTGGTGTGGTGTCCATTTGTGGTGTTATCACTGTATTACTGTGTGGTTTGAGTACAAATACTTTACACATTGCCTTTGGGATAAGTTTGTCTGCTCGTGCCAAGCTACCCAGGGGGTGAGCAGGGGTTTAAAGTGTGTATCCCCCTTACCCTGACTAGAAGCAATGGTCCCTATTTGGACAAAGGTACATACCTCTGCCAACCAGACACCCCCATTTCTAACAAGATATCATCAGTGATGTCATAAATGATGTCATAGAACATGTCATGTGTCACGTAATATGTGACATCATAAGCAGTGCATGGCGGGGGTTCAAGTTATAGTTAGCTTTGCTCAAGTAACTATAACTTGTGCCCTAAAATAGCTAAAACACGCTCCGCCTCCATGCACAGTCTTGTTATTGATTATTTCATTTCAGATGTTACTTTGATGTTATCAATGATGTCATAGAACATGTTAGAGTGATATAATATGGAAGGTAATTAGCAGTACATGGCAGGGGTGTGAGTTATAGTTACTTTAGGTCACGAGTTATAGTTATCTATATTTCTTCTAATGCACTTACCTTCTAATATTTTGTCACACAATATTTTGCTGTGATATTAAGGCATCACAATATTTCTCTTCTTGATATTCAGTAGTACAGCCCTTTTAAGAGGGTTAGAGATAGCACCAAGTCTAGTGAAAGATAGGTACCATTGTAAATGGTGCTTTCTAAGTCTGCTGGGACAACTTCCTCTTTCTCAAAATAAATAAAAGTTTGTTGGAGAGTATACAGCGGTCCAGGAGACAAATTTTAAAAGTTTCAAACTTTTTTTTTATTGCAGCTCCATTTTCTTTAAGGAAAACAGGTGGTATTTTAAAAAAAATATTATTTAAAAAGCAATCCCAGACATGGTGGTCTGCTGACCATAGCAGGCCACCATCCTTGTTATGGCCACCTATTGCAGGGAGTCAACATTTACAACCTACCTCATTAATATTGATGAAGTAGCTCAGATTGTAACCCACAATGATTCAGAATTTTGTTAACTGGCCTATTTGTTTATAGGTCAGTTATCAAAAGTCTACTGGTCACAATTTGCAACCAGTATTTTACTACCAATATTTCATGCATCCGGCCCGTAGTACATTCTCAATTAGAGCATATTATCTGTTTTTTTTTCACCTGCTCCAACTGCTCCCTCTTTTACGTTTCATAAAAATCTTAAATTGCACTTTATTTCTAATTGTTTTAAAAAGTGTGGTAAGAGGCAACAGTAGGAGCTAACTCGAGATGGTTAGCTCCGATGGACAAAATGGAGGTAAACCACTAGAAGACAAATTCGCCAATTCACTAAAAGCAATAGTGACAGAAAGGCAAGAGACTGACAGTGTTACCATCTGCAGAGAGGTCAAATAGGTAGGGGCTGGCATAACTTGTGTAATTTGCTGTAAAGTAATGACACAGATTTACAGCAAAATCATGTGTTATTAGGCAAAGATTGTTACCCTGCATTTAGCGCTATTTTCTTTGCGCTAAATGCACCCACGCATTCAAAATGAAACTGAGGATGCATTTTACGCTAAACAAATAGCGCTAAATGCAACAGAACAGGAGCTGCAGCAGCCAGCAGCTGCTCGCACTCTATTTCTGGGTTCTTAGATAGCCATTTTTCCCAAAATTACTCCAAATTACGTGAACAGGCGTAATCAAGTAATTTTCTGTAAATTTGCGTCACAAGAGTAACATGAAATTATGGACATTACTCATATCACTCTGGCATATTAATTTTTAAATTAAAATTTCGCTCAGGTCTGCAAAGCAGATCAGACGGAAAAGCAGGCCCTGATGCAGAGAAAGGACCAGCTCTGCATGAGAGGTCTGTCCGTTTCAGGAGGAGGGAGAGTCCGCCCTGGGTGTTAACTGAGATGAACATGATAACCTGCGGCCTCATTAGGGGACCAATAGAAAAGAATCCAATCCAACATTTGGCTCGCCAAATAATGTACTCTTGAATAGTGATGAAGAGTTTTGTCCTTTTCAGCCTTTTAATACGCATGCACATTCCTCTGTCATCAAGGCGCCTGGCCTCACCTGCTGGATATGGTCATCTAAGATCTATGCATGCCCTAGACAGGCCATCCGCTTCTATGAATAATCTCATGGGACAGCTTTGGGACAAAATAGAATGCAGATGTACAGTCCTACAGATGTGTTCTAGCATGCCTTTTGAAACATGAAGCTTCTCCGAGGCATTAGTGTAAAAGATAAGTTCATTTCATTGTTGTGAGTAAAAATACATTCATCACTTTAAAAAACATGTGGTCTGCTCTTCCATGTTAACTAGATAAGATAAATGGTTATTTTATGTGCGGATGACATTTCTCTCTTGCAAATCTGCAGTGTTAGGAATATACCTTCTCAGATAATAGGGTTGCTTGTTATACATGGTATAAAAATTACAATAACATGAGAAAATACATGTTTAAGGATGTGCGTTCAGAGGGATTTCTCCTGTGCTTGAGGGAAAAAAAGTTTTGGGAATATGGCCTAAAATCATTAATTTTCTTGGTTAAAGCTGGATCTCTTTCTATGCAAAAAGCGTACAATTCCATATTTGTTTCCCTTAGAGACTCTCTAGAGGTAATGAGATGGAATACAGTAATACGATCACTGTTCAATATATCATCTTGGTCCGCAGTTTTCTTTCGCTGACAGAAATAGCCTGAAGATGACGCTGACTGTAAAATAACTTATGAAAATAGGAGCTAGCTTGAGCAAACTTTTAAAGATTATTTGATAATTTCTATAGACTGTTTGTCACTAGCAGAGCATCGCATTTTCAATATGCGTGATAATATATCCCCTGCCTGCGTTTTGCGAATAAGCTTTAAATAATGGTTTAACCCTTTGTAAGACAAAGAACTCCAATATTACCAGATAAAAATATTCACCTTGCTCCTTTTCGAGACGGTGGGGACAGATGCTGAATGGAAAGTGGGAGGGGCCGCCTGATAGAGTGAGAGCAGTGGCGTAGATAGACCTATTGCCACCTGGGGCAGACCCTAAGTTTACCACCAGGTAAGAACGGGGGTGGGGGCCGACAGATGACTTGTTCCGGGGGCGAGGTGTCTGACGGCTGACGGACAACTTGTTCTCGGGGGGCAGGGGTATGGTGGCAGTCAACAAACACGACTTGCTCACCTCCACCGCCCCCACAAACAGTGAATGAGAGGAGTTATTATAATTGGAGGGTGGTGTTATGTTGGGATACAGATGATCCCAACATGTGTAATGAGGGATGGGTGTTTGTTGACGAAGCCCTCACGTTGGGAAGTAAATGGTCATGGCGTCAAGTACCAGTGTGAAAGTTAATAAAGAGCCCTTGGGTTTGGACCTCATGGTCAGTAGAGTGCAGTACTGTGCCTGATGTCATTATTTACTTCTGCAGAATGTGGAACTGCTGACTAAGGCCTACATGTCAGCTGGCCTCTCTAGAAGCCTCACCTCACAACAATAGGCAACGAGGGGGAGTACTTTGAACCCGTGGCCACTCCCACGACATCTGCCTGCGGATCGGAGCCTTCCTGCTGCTGGTGGCGCACCTATCATGGTTTTTCTGGCCTGCCCGCTACCGTAGAAGATATTTGTGCCGAGTTGTCCCCGCCCGCACTGGCTGCTGCAGAAGCGTACCTGTGTTGCCATTTGCAGGCCTGCCGCGGAGCATGCCTCATCGCTTCAGGCGTGGTCGTGGCCTTTGTCGTCTCCCACTTGGCAGATGTTCAGAGGTGCCACTGCTAGCTATTGGCATCTGGAGGCACCCACCCATACTCGCCAGCTAACCACCAGCCCTGCCTCAGCACTACTGCCACCATCACTACAGCTCTCGCAGTGAGTAGTGACTGGCTGCACCCACTAGGAGTGTCTCCTGGCCTGCCTCAGGAATGAGTACACTGCCTGTGTCATCTGATACTGCAACAGCACTGCCGGCTCCGACATAGTATTTGCTGTATCCCTGCTCAGAAACTCAGGAACACTACTTGTGAAACCGTACTCCATTCTACCCAAAAGGGGGAGGATCTACAAGTGAGGCCCAAATGTCATGTGAGTCTGGCTGTCTTTTCTTCTTTGGCCTGGCCTCTCGCATTTGGGTGAGTCTTTTTGATAGACTTGGTTTTATGCCATTTGACTGACTCGCCCTGGTGGGTTTTAGCTCTGCGTGATATGCAGACTGCATGTGCCTCTACTTCCTATGTGCCCATTTGCCCCTGACACACGTATATGAGGAAGAATAGCTTCATGCACTGCTGGGCCATGGACATTCTTGCTGAACTCCAACACAGCAGTGAAATCATCCACCACTGACGTTCTGCTGATGGGTTTTGTATAGTTATTTAAAGGTACTGGATGTTTGAAAGATTGCATGATACGCCTGCACATAGATGAGTCAATCCAGCCTGTTGCTTTGTGACATTGCAGAGTGATGTTCAACTTCTGTCCAAAGGTTGAGGATGAACTCCAAAAACTCGAACATGCAGACATTATTGAGAACGTTGAGGGTCCAACTCCCTGGGTATCTCCGATAGTAGTGGCTCACAAACCCATGCACCTGAGAGCGGTCTGGATTTGTGTAGATATGTATTTTCCCAACTGGGCAATCTGCCATGAAAGACATTTGACACCCACAGTCGATAATATTGTGGCAGAATTAAGCGGTTCAAAATGGCTCTCCAAAGTGGACCTCAGGTCTGGATACCATCAGCTGATGCTGGCCACCGAGTCCAGGGTGATCACCACGTTCGCCACCTATGTGGGTTATTGGAAGTACAAATGCATCTGTTTTGAAGTGTCCAGTGCTGCCGAGGTGTATCAAGATACTATAACAGGGGTGTTGGGAGGACTTACGGGTGTCATCAATGTCAGTGATGACATACTGGTGCACACTCCCACCTTTGAAGAACACCTCGACAGACTGAGGGTGACATTTTGGTGTCCAATGGACAATGGTCTCACTCTTCACAGGGAAAAATGTGCATTTCTTCAGAAGGAAATCAGTTTCTTTGATTACCGTTTCTCTGAAAACTATGTCATGCCAGATCCAGTAAAAGTCCTGGACATTCAATCTGCTCCTGCACCCACCAGTGTAAAGGAAATAAGTAGTTTTCTGGGGATGGTGACATATTGTGGTAATTTTATCCAGAATCTCACCACTCTCAATGCCCCGCTTCGGGAACTAACAAAGGCAAATGCCATCTGGGAATGGGGCCCTACCCAAGAAGAAGCTTTCCAAGTGACCAGACAAGCACTTTCTGTACATACCACCAGTGACCGCACTCTCGCAAAAACAGGGTAATGGCAAATGGGCCCCCGCTGCTTATGCCAGTCGCACTTTGACAGACACATTGCAGCACTACTCTCACATTGAAAAGGAGGCCATTGCGATCCATTGGGGGTGTCATCATTTTCATATCTATCTCTATAGCCACAACTTTTCACAGTCCATACCGACCACAAACCACTTGTTTCTTTTTTACTCAATCCTCCTCGAATTCACCCCATAGAATCGAAAAGTGGATTCTCAAGCTGCAGGAATACAGTTTCTCTGTAGATTATCGGCCTGGGACTCACAATCCTGCGATTATCTCTCCAGGCATGCGAGACCTGCTACAGTATGTGAGGAGTCAGACTCTGGGGATGTACAGGAGTATGAGAAGTTGGTACTCAAGAGGACTAGACTGTTGCCCATTTCATTTCAGGAGATAGTGGATGCTACAAAAGTGGACAAGTGCCTCCAGATGACTTCATCATTAGTGCCATCAGAAAACTGGATCACGATGACTCAAACGTTATCCCATTGCACTGTGGAGGAGAGACAGATTCTGTTGTCACTACACCACGCCAGTCACAAACTAGCCTTGTCTCTGGAAGACTGCCTGTTGAAATGCCACGGACTGGTGATACCAGGATGACTACAAAAGCAAGTAGTGGATTTAGCTCACACCGCCCACCAACGGATGGCCACGGTGAAATCCAGGCTCAGATGTAAGGTGTGGTTCGTGGAACAAACAGTGTGCCACTGCCCCTTGTGCAAGGCCACAAACTGGCAGAGCCACCTGTGCCTATCCTCACAGAAACCATAACTCCACTTCCCTGCATTCAAGCCAGTGCTGACTTTGGAAGCCTGTCTGATGGTCGGCACATGCTAGTGGTAATCGACGATTACTCGAAGTATCCGGAAATTGAAATCCTTGAATCAATGATCTTCAGTCAGACCATACCTCACCTGGAGAACATTATGGCTACCCACGAGCTACTGAGTGAGCTCCGCACTGATAATGGACCCCCGTTTTCCAGTCAGGAATTTGCTTACTATTTGAAGTCCAGAAGCATGTGTCACCAGAGAATTACTCCTAGGAGGCCATAGGTTAATGGAGAGGCTGAACCATGTATGTGTACTCTGAACAAAGTCCTGCGGATTGCACTAGCCAATGGCCAGAATATGGAGTGTGTCCTGTCTGCATTCCTACGAGAATATAGACTTACTCCGCATGCCTCTACAAGTCTACAACAAGAGTGATTCCCAGTGCCCTTTGCATGAACAGGATGGTCGGTGACACCATTCCCCACATTGGTGAGCCATCAGCAGTCATAGATGAGGTGGCAGATGCGTTGCACCAATGTGAGGTACAGAATGACAAAATGTGAGTCAGGAGGAGAGCCTGACAAAGTCACCTACAAGTTGGCAACTTGATGTTGGTCAGAGATCAGCATCCGGGGAGCAAGTTTTGTTTGCCTTTTGAAGTCAACCCCTGGAAGGTCATTGATATTCGGAGAACAATGGTCACAACCAAAAAAGGTGAAGAAACCGTCACCAGAAACATAGTATTTTTCAAACGCTACAACACATCAGGTCACGGTGCTGATGAGGACCTCTGGCCCTCCCACATGGAAGACTTTGGATGTGATGATGACTTACTGGTGGAGAATAGAAGGACCTCTCCCATACAATCCCTGATGCCACCATCTGAGGCGAATGTGCAAGAT
>CAWUFW010023810.1:0-69393 GCA_963921515.1 Calotriton arnoldi | reverse complement strand
CAGAGTAGATTAATTTTGAGTGGAATGGCGTAGAGTGGAGCAATGCAGAGAAGAGTGGCATAGAGTAAAGTGGTGTACAGTGCATCGACAAACAGTGCAGTTAGAGTGGCATAGAGTGGTGCAGAGTGCAGCGACAGAGTGCAGTGGCGTAAAGTTTAGTGGCGGAGAATGCAGTGGAGTGGTGCAGGGTAGAGTGGAGTGGTGCAGAGTAAAGTGGCGAATAGTGCATTAGCATAGAGTGGTGCAGAGTAGAGAGAAGTGGCGTAGAGAGAAGTGGCGTAGAGTAGAGTAGCCTAGACTGGAGTGGTGTAGCGTGCAGTGGTGCAGAGTAGAGTGATGAAGAGTACAGTGGAGTGGCGCAAGGTAGATTACAGTAGCATAGAGTGGAGCTGCATAGAGTAGATTGTTTCAGAGTAGAGTGCAGGGGCATAGAGTGCAGTGTCAGAGTGCATCGGTGCAGAGTAGATTAAAGTGGATTGACGGAGAGCGCAGTGGCGTACAGTGAAGCGATGCAGAGTAGAGTGGCGTAGAGTGTAGTGGCGTACAGTGCATCGGCGTACAGTGCAGTAGAGTGGTGCAGAGTAGAGTGCAGTGGCATAGAGTGGAGTAGTGCAGAGTAGAGTGGTGTAAAGTTCAGTGGCGGAGAGTGGAGTGATGCAGGGCAGAGTGCAAGAGCGTAGAGTGATGCAGAGTAAAGTGGCGTAGAGTGAAAAGTACCCAATTGCCACGTCTCTCCCGGCCAGAACAGGAAGCATCAGGCTCCCCATAGCCAATCACATTGGTCTGAGCACCGTGGTTCGGCACTCAGACAGGCAGTGGGAGCCTGGGCATGTTCTCCAACCAGGCTGTAATGCAGCCAGGGTGGAGAACATGCAAAGTGTGTATGACTGTTTGGCCGGCCCAAGACAGCATGCCAAACATTCATGCGCACTTGGAGTGGGAAAACCACTCCTCCCCCTGCTCCTGTGCGAACAGCCCAGTCCCGCCCCGTCCGCAAAGGTGCAGCAGAAGGAAAACATAAAATGATGATAACATTGAGTTATCATTTTATGTTTCCTTTATTTCCCGTTGCAAAGCAGTGGGGCAACGCTCCTCTGCCTTAGCGGAGGAGCCGCCACGGCATTGGCATAGAGTAGAATGGTGTAGAGTAGAGAGGTGTAAAGTGAAGTGGCATAGAGTGCACTGTCACAGAGTGCAGTGGTACACAGTAGAGTAGAGTGACGTAGAGCGGGTTGATGTAGAGTGCAGTGGCATAAAGTACAGTGGCATAGAATAGAGTGGTGCAGTGGCATAGAGTGCACTAGGGTAGAGTGTCGTAGAGTGCAGTGGTGTAGAGTGGAGTAGTGTTGCGGAGTAAAGTGGTATGGAGAGCAGTGGCATTGAGTACAGTGGTGCAGAGTAGAATAGAGTTGCACAGAGTTCAAAGGTGTTGAGTGCAATGGTGTAGAGTGCACTGACGTAGAGTGTAGTGGGTAGATTGTTGCAGAGTAGGGTATAGTGGCGTACAGTGCAGTGGCAAAGAGTGTATTAATTTTGGGTAAGGTGGCGTATAGTGCAGTGCTGTAGAGTTGTGTAGAGTGCAGTGCTGTAGAGTGGTGAAGAGTACAGTTGAGTGGTGCAAGGTAGATTGCAGTGGCGCAGAGTGGAGCGGCATAGAGTAGATGTTAATGTTAAATAGTTTTATTAAGCACTTGAATACCCGAGGGGGTCTTTACACTGTCTACAAATGCAGCATGAAGAGTCAGGGAGGAGGAATTCATAAAGAATTGAATATTCAAGTCTTGAGGGTCTTCCTGAAAGTCAAGAGATAAGAAGAAGTTTTGATGTGCAGAGGAAGCTCATTCCACCCAAACCACACGTTTGAATCTGGGCACAATCACAGATTCGGCAGAAGAGGATCTTAAGGGTCTGTTAGCAGTATACCAGTTGAAATAATTATTTTAGGAACACAGGCCCTTGATCGTGTAGTGCTTCTGTATACGATGAACAGAGCCTTGAAAGTAATGGTCTGCCTGATGGGCAGCCAGAGCAGGTTCTTCATGGGTTTGGACACCGAGCAGTGTTCAGGGAGCTTGAGTAAGATGCGGGCAGTGGCGTTTTGCAGAGTTTGGAGTTTGTTGAGCACATGTTGATGTGCATTCAAGTTCAGACCATTACAGTAGTCAATACTGTATAGCACAAGGGAGGACATCACTGTTTTTTGAAGATGTTGTGGGATGAAAGAAAGTAACTTCTTTATTAGCCTGAGGATGCAGAAAGCCTTGGATCGAACAGCATTAGTTTGGTCAGAGTATGACAATTTGCCATTAATCAGGACACCCAGTTTGAGTATTTTGCTGACAGGAGTGGGAAGGGGGACCCAGGTCTTGGGGCCACCAAGAGAGAGTCCAAAACAAATGCTGAGCTCCGAAGAGCAGGACGGTCTTTCCTGAGTTGAGCTGTAACCAGTTCTCAGACATCCAGTGGCGGACAGCCTGCATACAATTTCAGAAACTGGTCCCCGTGCCAGACTGCTCACTGGCAAGGGAGAAGACAATTTGAGTATTGTCAGCATAGGAAGTGAGGGAAAAGCCAAAAGATTTATTTAGCTCAGCCAGTGGGGTGACGCAAACATTGAAAAGCATGGGGCTCAGCGAGGACCCCTGTGGGACCCCGTAAAGGAGAGAGTAAGCATGAGACAAAATTATCCAGGCGAACCGACTGTTCACGGCCATGAAGGAACGAGTTAAGTAAGCTCCATGCGGTTCCTGTGATTCTGATGTCAGCTAGACGGGTCAGCAGTCTGCCATGGTTGACAGTATCAAATGCAACAGACAAATGGAGTAAGATTAGGGATGCAAACGAGGGACATCCTGATCTCTTCCGTCGCCTTGTTTAATGCTGTTTCTGTACTGCGGCCAGAGCGGAAATCAAACTGGGTAGCATTTTTTAGAGTGGAGTGAATTGGTGTACAGTGCAGTGGCATATAGTGCCATAGAGTGCAGTGGTGCAGAGTAGATTAGAGTGGAATGGCATAGAGTGCAGTGGCGTAGGGTGGAGCAATGCAGAGTAGAATGGTGTAGGTGTAGTGGCGTCAGTGCATCGACAAACAGTGAAGTAGAGAGGCATTGAGTGGTGCAGAGTAGAGAGTAGAGTGGCGTAAAGTTCAGTGCTGGAGAGCGTAGTGGAGTGGTGCAGGGTAGAGTGGAGTGATTCAGAGTAAAGTGGCGTAGAGTGCAGTGGCATAAAGTAGAATGGTATTGAGTTTAGTGGCAGAGTGCAGTGTTGCAGAGTAGACAGTCGTAGTGTAAAGTAAAGTGGCATAGAGTGCAATGGTGTCAAGTGCAGTGACGTAGAGTAGTGTTGCAGAGTAGAGTATTGTGGTGTAAAGTGCAGTGGTGTACAGTGTATTGGTTTTGAATAAAGGGACATAGAATGCATTGGCATAGAGTGAAGCAGTGTCGAGCGCAGTGCCGTAGAGTTTAGAGTTGACTGGCGTAGAGTGCAGTGGCATCGAGTGGAGCGATGCAGAGTAGAGTGGCGTAGAGTGTAGTGGCATGAAGTGCATCGATCTAGAGTGCAGTAGAGTAGAGTGCATTGGCATAAGAGTGCAGTGGTGCAGAGTAGAGTGGTGTAAAGCTCAGTGGTGGAGAGTGCAGTGTTGTAGAGTGGCGTAAAGTGGCGTTATGTAGAGTAAAGTGGCATGGACTGTAATGGCATGGAGTACATTGGCATAAAGGGGTGCAGAGTACAGTTCAGTGGTAGAGTGCAGTGTTGCAGAGCAGACTGTCGTAGCGTGCAGTGGTATATAGTAGAGTAGTGTAGAGAGCATTCACGTAGAGTGCAGTGCTGCAGAGTAGAGTGTTGCAGAGCAGAATGGCGTAGAGTGCACTGGTTTTGAGTAAAGTAGTGTAGAGTGCATTGGCACAGAAGGCAGTGGTGTAGAGTGGTATAAAGTTCAGTGGTGGAGAGTGCAGTGTTGTAGAGTGGAATGCAGAGGCGTAAAGTGGCGTTATGCAGAGTAAAGTGGAATGGAGTGTAGTGGCATAGAGTGCATTGGCTTAGAGTGCTGATGAGTAGAGTGCAGTGACAGAGTGCAATGGCGTTGAGTGGTGCAGAGCAGAATGGCATAGAATAGACTGGCGTAGAGTGCACTGGCACAGAGTGCAGTGGTTAGAGTAGAGAGCAGCGGCGTAGAGTAGGAAAAATATGTCCTATGATACTTGCTGCTGCAAAATATCACTGCTTGCTTCAAAAACAAATCGAGCACAATTACCACCAGTAAGTACAACATGGGATGTTGTGGGGAGCACTCCCAACACATATACGTTATGATGGTCGTGGGGGGCAGAACTCTTAGTATGCAGAAGTCTGAACTGAAATCCCCTCTGCCATGGATTGGGAAGGGGAGGAGGGGCCCTTTCCCAGTTGGTTGATTTGCATCTTAATATATTACTTCAGATTAGGAATGTGTGAGGACTACTAAGGCCAGAAAAGGATGCCAGGAGGAGAGTGAAAGTACCAACGTAAACCTCGGTGTCGCCAGCTGTTAAGTTGTTAAGCATCAGTTGTTTATTCCATTTTTTTTTTTTTTAATCGGCCTTCATCTCCTACAGCCAGCGATGCTGCCCTAGCAGACACCCCTATGTCAGGGACACTAATTAATAACAGCAGTTTTATTTATTTATTTTAGGTGTTTTATATAGCGCGAACATGACCCTAAGAAAGGGTATCAGAGCGCTTTACATTTACATGTCTTTAAACTTGAAAAAACACTTACAATATGTGAATTCGTAGGAATAATCAGTGTACAGCGAATTGCTAGCAACAGTTGTGCTATTAGGTCCTGAGTAACTATACATTGATTTGTAGAAGAAACATTTGTGCGTTAACACTCAAATACCAGTCCAACATAAAGGTTAGGCGACACTGTGTGTTCGCATATGTGTGAGAAAAGAAGGATCTCTGAAAATATCAAGTCTGTTGAAGTTATTGCAGTGAGCATGCCACTTAGCAACCCTTGTATAAAATTTATGGGCATGTTGCTTGGGAGCAGGAAAACCAGGTATAAGCACTATCTTACTTTATAGCGGTTGTGGCCAACTTACACAGCCCTTCTCTACCTGTACCACACTTCTGCCGTTCACGCCAGAGTAAGGGTGCTTTGGGCCACATGTATCAATATTAGGAATGGTGATTACCCAATTGCGATTTTCGGCAAATCGCAATTAGGTAATCGCTATTCCAAATGTATGAAACTCCATTAGTATCATTTAGCGATTCTTAGGGGGTTGCAAATCGACCTACCTCATGAATATTAATGAGGTAGGACGCTAGACCCATTAGGAATCGCTAAAATCACGGGGATGGTGGCCTGCTAGGGTCAGCAGACTACCATGTCTGTGATTGCTTTTAAATAAAGCACTCTTTTTTTTTTTAAATGCAGCCCGTTTAAAAAAAATTAAATATGAAAAGTTTTCTTTTCATTTTTTAAGAACAGGCAGTAGTCCGTGGGGCCACTGCCTGCTCTGAAAACTTTTTTGCACTACCATTCGCAAAGGGGAAGGGGTCCCTTTGAGACCCCTTCCCCTTTGCGAGGGTTACCACCAACTTGAAGTTGGTGGCAAAATGCAAATGTTTTGCAACCACATTTCGGTCGCAAAACATTCTTACATAACACTGTAATTCGGTATTAGGAAGAGACGCCCTAAACAACCCTTTCCTAACACCAAATTGCAAACCCTATTTGCGATTCGGTAATAGATTACCAAATCGCAAATTCGGTTTGGTACATAGGAAAAGCCTTTTTTCCAGTTGTAAACGGCCTGATTCTATGAATGGGCTGTTTGCGACCTTAAAAAAGGTACAAATATGTGGCCTTTTGTCCCTACTCCCATTTGCAATAATGTGCCTAATTAGAAACTGGCACCCACTGGTGGGTGAGGGACAAATTGGATACAACATTAAATGGCACTGCCATGCCAATTAATATCACCCGGGCACTCTATGTAAGTCGATATGCCATATTATTTGTTATTATACATGCACGTGATATTAATCACTAATTTCCAGACTACTGGGTAACATCAGTTGCTTTCACCCACTTGTAAATGTCTTGGTCACCGAGTACCAGGACTGAAGTATGAATAAGGCCCCAAGCGGTAGTGTCCTAGTCCTCAAACCCAAGGCCGGACTGAGAACGCATACCAGCCCTGGCAATTTAGTTGGACTGGCGTGTGCTGGTGGGAAACACTGCTTCTGCTTTTGTTACAGGGGGCAGATACTGCAGCAAAACCGGCCCCCAGTAACAAACGGCGCCCACGGGTCCAAAACCGGCCCCCACCCTTCCGGCCCACTGGGAAAACATCTGGTGCCCGCTACAGCCATTTCAGCACTGCTCAAACCACACAACCATAGACACCTCTTCCTCTTAGGTGCAGCAAGTTTTGCACATGGGTAATTTGGGCCGCCAGCAGAGACACTAGGTTGGAAACTGTTAACTGGCAGCCCATGCCTAATGAAGACCGAGTCGGAGGTAAGTTAATGGGTGCTGTTTGTAGGGGTCTATGGGGTGTGGCTCAGCACTGATGCAGAGGTGTTAAAAAAAAAAAAAAAAAAAGGGCAGAAAAAAAAAAAACTAGCCCTCAAGTCTCTTTACGTGCAGTTACCTCGAGTTTGTAGTTAAGTTAATTATTATTTAATTTGCCTAGATCTGTTAAGGTTTCATGGTGCTGGGAGGCAAAGTCACTGGAAACACCCGAATTTATGAAGTACTTGCAAATGACCAGGGGAATAGGTGTATCAAAGGTTTTAACCAATTCTGTGTCTATGGGGAAATGTGTTGATGCATAAGGGCCCAAGTCTTAAAGTTTTAAGGAAAAGAGCTAGAGAGAGGATAGACTGAGAGGCAGTGAATTCCAAAGAGGAGCCAAACTGAAAAAGCTATGTCCTCTTAGGTGGACCTTGTTGAATATAGAGATAGCCAGCAAATATGAATAAGATGATATCATGAGTTACACAGGAGTGGGCTGTGGACTTGTAGTGCATGAGTGTCACTGGTTCTTCAGTGGTGCACCTGGTGAAACTGTTGTTGCTCCGCCTGCATACATTTTCGAGGGCTGCCCTATGTACTGATTACATGAGGCTTTGCGTCTCAGCACCCTGCTATTGAATATCAACACCAGTGCTTATTTTCAAGGACAGCCTTTCTTTGTGCTTTGGCATTGGGTAGGCTTTGCATCAGCGACTGGCTGTGCTGCTGCAGGCTGATTACCGTGGTAATGTATTCACATACGCATTTACTCGAGAAAACATCAGTTCTGTCAAATTACACATTACCGAAGCACTGCTCCGTATTAGTTGCAAATATAGGCCCTCAGCCCTAATTTTGCCTAGTATAGTTAGACGGTGCGAGCCAAGATTGAGTGCTACATAGTTAAATGCTTAAATGAAAAAATGTCCTTTAAATACTGCAGTATTCTCGTTACATTCACTCTTAGCTTAGAACAAGCACTGGCAAAGACAATAGGTCTGGAGTTGGCTGCCAGCCTTTTGGCTATGTCAATGCTTTTTTTGTATTGTCATTGCTTTTGTAAATCTTATTTATTAGGGAGCAGCTAGGTCTTTGCCAATATAAAACAAGCTCCCTCGGAAAACACAGCTTGACATTTGGCCTCTGTTTTTGAACGCCAAGCAAACGTGACAAGATAAGAACAATAGTTAAAGGCCTGTTTACAGAAAGAGAGTGGGTAGAGTGGTCTGCATTCCTCTTTCCTGTAAACGCTCTCACTTTGAAGTCAGCGAAAGCAGAGTACGAACACAACCAGCTCCGTGGAGGAAGACGGACTGTAATTTCACCTCTCTCTTTGAATGCATAGTAAACGTGACAAGATAAGAACAAGATTTAAAGGCCTGTTTACAGAAAGCGAGTTTGTGGAAGAATACAGTAAACGCTGTTTAGGCAATGAGAGGGACAAACTGAACCTGGAAAGCCAAAAACAAATAAAGCCAGCAAATAGAAAGCCAGAAAATGTGAGTTACAAACCACAAAGCCAATGGTAATCAACGGGCAGAATGTATACCTAGGTCAACTTTCTGAAAGTCCCCAAGACGTCTTTAGCAAACCAAAAAGACAGCTTTTGTTTACTGTAGTAGCATTGAGGCTTCCTGCATCACTGTGGTACGAGCCACCTATTAGAGTTTTTTCATTGAGTCACTAGTAGATACTATATTTTGGTCAATGTGAGATTGTCCATTAAAGAAGTCTTTCATTTTCTGGTCACTGAACAGGCCGAATTTCTGCTAATAACAGACACAGCTTACAGAAGACTGAGCCTGTGACTGCAGCGCTCCCAACCAAGGTTATTAGATCTCTTACAGCTATCAGTCATGCAGATGGTGCAGGCTGCATTTATTGGGAAATGCATCTTTCAGGATTCATTCCCTTCTGCAGAACAGAACTCAATCTGTAACTTTACCCATTTACATCGCATCTCATGCCAGCTGTCTGTGGAGACTGGAGGGCTCTTCTTGAAGTCCTTTCCTAGTCAATTTGTATGTACGCACGCTTGCAGATAAGGCTACATCCTGTGGCTTCCAATATTTCTCCTAAGCTGACGATACTCAAATCCTGTTTGGGCTTGAAGATTTCTTTCAATTTTATCAGTCAGGTCTCCTGTTATATGCCTCTTTTGCCCCTCGTGCTGTGCTGAACTACCCAGCTTGTTTTCTGGACTAGCCCAGCATTTTTCCTTCAGTGACCTCGACAATCATTAAAGTACACTGGTGGGCTCTGCCAACAGGGCCACACCCAATGTGTACTTTCACCAGTCCTCATTTAGGTTATGAGGCAAATGGCAGTAGAAGCAATTACTAGTCCAAGGGAACAGGCCTTTATAAGTTTTGCCTGAGACAGCATCACTTGCAAGACATTTTGTTTCTTTGTCACTCTCATATGCTTTCTACTCTTTGGTCAGCACGCGCAAGCTTGACTTCCTCTTTTTGTGTTTGGCTCTCCCCTGGAACATGGCCCAAGTACTGTTACCTTGGACTGAGACCTTCCACTGCTCAAGATTTTGGAGCTGCTTTTTTCTTACTGTGGGAGCACTCCATAACAGTGCATGCTGCTTGTCCCCTCCCATTGTCCTTGGTGTTGCTTTCCCCCTCCCACTCTCCTCCCACTGTCCGTTGTGTTGCTTGCTCCTTCCCGCTGTCTGTCGTGTTCCTTACCCCCTATCGCCCTCTTCCTGCGGTCCCTCATGTTGCTTCCCCCCCCCCCCGCCACTGTCCATGTTGGTCCCACCATCCTCCCGCCTTGGGTTGGCTGCCCGGTTACCCATCCCCTCCAGCTCTGCATTTCTAGCCCTAACCTGCTAATGTCCTCTCATTGTACTGTTTGCTCCGTCACCCTCTAATGTTGTGTTGCTGTCTGCTTCCCACTTCCATGAGTTGTGTTGCCTGCCCTGTCCTCCTCACCCCATCCAGCGCTGTGTTGCTTGCCTCGTCCTTCCTGCATTGTATTGCTTGCTCCGCCCTCCCCGTCAAAAATAAAGCACTAACATGCAGTCAGCTTGCACAGGCAAGACCTATTAGATCAGGCAATGTTTTTTTTTTTACCTGCTCCCCTGTGCCATACTGGCTTTCCCCAGTTAAGGATCCATCCACTCCCAATATCAAGAGTCCCTTTGATTTGATTCCAAGAGGAGCCTTCCTTTCTAGGGCTTTGACAGAGTCACCACCTCCTATGTCCAAATAACAAACCTTATTCTTAGGAAGGAAAAATCCCTCATCCCAGATAAAGTTTGGTGAGAATATAAGATCAGAATCTAGCCCCTTTAGGAAAACATTAGCAATTGAGTCAAAGTTAAAAACATGTATATTACCGAGCACCATGGAACTACAAACACGTGTGGGTTGTATCTCGGCCCCATAAAGTATGCATCTAATTTTTACCTAATCTACATACCTGTCACTAAATACATGTTATTATCATCCTTGAAGTGATAGCACGGACTCTGCACTGATAGAACTGAGTTATTGATTTTTTCATGTTTTTTCTGTGTTTCTAATACCACCTCTTAAAGTAATACAAGTTATAACGAGTCAAGTGCCCAAACTTGGTTTTCCAACTGTAGTGCGATAGTAGTGGTGGCCCATTAATCCCCGTGGTAAACTAGAATACACACATTGAAAACTGCCTACTAACTGCTCACTGCCCTAGGACTCTAGGAAAAGCCTCACAGTCTGGTGGCAATGGCTCGTTTGTTCTTCACAAATGAAATGTTTTTTCAAGTAATCAAGTTTTCTCTAAAAGTCTGTTAAGCTCTGGAATGAGCTTTCTATGGTGATTCGGGGTATTTAGCACCAATTGGGGTACTGAAGATCATCTTTACTTTATGAAATGGATTAAGACCCTCTTCCAAGTGATATTGTAATTGAAGCAGTAACATTGAAAGTGTTGTTCTGAAAGGCTTTTTTAGTGCTTGGGACCCACACGCAGCAAGATACACAAACATAAAATAACACGAAACAAAATACTGCCAAATCGATTGCCTCAGAGTTTTACAGTTCACGCAAGCTTTATTCTCCCGCCAAGCCATGCACATGAATACTCTTGCACACCTCTTTCTTCCCCCACTGTGCACCCTTTTATAGCGCACTGCATCAACATCTCCCTCAAGCCAACAAAGCTGTGCACAATAACCAATGCTGAAAATGGGTTACTTTGCTTTTCAACCTAGATGCAATTATTTTATTGGGTATATCTAAGCAGATAGCCCCTATTCTTTAACATGTTCTGTTCCTTGATTCAAGGGTATAAAACGTATTTGCCCTGCCGCACCTCTAACTGTTTATTTTGTAATTGAAACAAACTTGGCTGTAATGGGCTTACAGATCTCAACAAGTCCTTCAATACTGACAACAAGTGCAAAGCATCCCTGATTTCTGGATAAGCATAACTGGAAAAACTGGCTTCTCTGAAACTTCATAAATATGGTAGGTCATGTTAATGAGCGTCTAGTCATGGTGCTCGGTGACATACTCCCTCTGCATGTTCTCCATTGCTATGAGCGAGCTCCAATACACGACAGTGGTCAAACGTCAGATGTCTGATATCAGTTTCAATAATACACAAAACTTCATTAACAGAAGTATTTTCAAGGAGTTCCCGTTCACTATGGTCATTTTTGATACTTTGAACCTTCGTCTACTTGTAATGGGGGTCAGCAGCAACCAATCAGTGATTTCTGTGCAAAAACATCAATCATAATCCATAATCTGGTTTATCCGACCCAAGCCAGTCTGCGCCAGCAGCGCGGGCAGGAGCCTCACTGTGTAATGGCCTTGACCACCCCACGGAGTAGCTTGCAAGACAGGAGCTGCTGGTTTTCTTTAGGCGGGTAGCACGGTCCCGCTTCAGTTACATAGGAGTAAGGGAGACGCAGCACCCAAAGGCCATCCGGAGGCAGTGTTATTTCTTGTTTTTCCGGGAAGAAGATAGGACAAGGCGGCGGTCCAGGCTGCACCTGAAAAAAAAAGCGCACCGTTAAATATCTAAGCCAAAGAAACAAAACACCTGACCTCCAGAACAGCCCCCATTCTCTTAGTTGGAGCAGGCGCGTTTTAAGTTAAGTCTTTCACCGAAAGGTTTTTGAAGGTCTGAGGGCGGGAATGCTCTTTAATGCAGGAATCTCATGTTTACCGACTACACAAATGGCATTAATGCTAGAACTAATAAAAATGCAACCAAATACATGACTGCCAAACATACTATTCTGGTCAGCTAGGCCTTACTAACGTGTAAAAGTATCCACAGTGTGATTATCCGAAATGGGGAAGGGGGTTCATTTGAAGATTATCTGGAGTTCCTTCACTTTTGAAACACACTCCAAGCCAGATATAAATGACAAAAGATGTTAGTAATGGTCCATTACAGAGTGGCTTACTGCTGATCTTTTTTTTAAGCTTAAAACAAAGTACTGCTATCAGCATGATGCTTCTTTTAACCAGAGCCTGGCGACCCCTCTGGAATCAGTTAAGGTCCCCCCGGGGTGGCGGGGGGGCGCACCCAGTTTGAAGACCTCTGCCCTAGGGGAAGGTTAACACGCCCAGGAGCCAGTAATAGCTATTTCCATATGGCACCGAGACTGCTAACCTTGCCACCCTCGCCCAAGACAAGAGGAGCAGCGGTGGGCAGATTCAAAGATTCTTGGAGGGGGACAGTGTGTATGGGGGGCTCTGGGTACCCTAAGTGCTCATTCACGAAGCTAGGAAACAATGACCTGCCTCTTATAAAAGTATGCTCTACAAGCACTATATTCATGCCAGGTCTGTGTGTGGCCAAGTATTTTTGGCTGCTAGTGGGCCTGTATTATGATCTGGTGGGTCACTTTTTACTGATTGATTCACTGATATTAACCCAAACGTTTCCTGCAGCAAGCACAAATGCATACAGTCTCCCATAACTTGCAAAACACCTACAAACTGCCCCGATTTGCAAATACGGGCCACTTTTATTAGGTATCTGATTAACTACTGGGGCCACTTTTAATTAGATGCCAAGCCTATTTTTTGTCCCAGTTCGGCCCTGCACTTCGGTAATAACCTGGAACTCAATGACCATTTGTACTGCAAGGGCATTAGCAAACAACTTGAAATATATATGTCTGAACTGGGTCACTTGTTTAGAGCATGCACCAAGAGGTGCTATAGACCAACCAAAAGCTTTGCACGGCCACTCACTGGTGAACAACAGAAAAAAGAACCTACAAACCATACACCTTCTGGGACACTAATACAAAAAATAAATGGAGCTAGTGGACATTCAAGAACCACCTTGTGCTCTGCTCGTCTGAGTGCGATAATGCTCATTTTGTACTCTAGTTTTCAAACAAAAACTGGGAACATACAAAAGGACAGGATAGAGGAAATCACAACTCTAGAGAATGTTCACTATGCCTCAGTCTAGTCGCACAGCAGCTACAGATGCTCAAAACATAACGAGTAATATAACTCCGTACAGCAGACCATAATCTAACAGCCAAACCACAAGCGCGCGCGTACACACACAAAAGCACAAAAAAAAATCATTTAGGTTTCAAACTAAAGGTAGATGGGGAGAGAGCACTTCGTAGAGATATATTGGTTACGCACAAGACATAGGATTGAAACCCAGCATTCATTTTTGCTTTTCCAGGTCAGTAGAATGAGCTCCAATAAGTGATACTGACCCCATTCACTTACGCATCAAGACAGAACTACACTTTCCAATCGTTAATCAAACGAACAATCAAAACAATAGAATTTAAGATCGAGATGGGCAGCACTGACAACCAAAGGCCATTTGCTGCTGCGCTATTCACCCTGACAGAGACTGCAACAAAACACGCACCTCTAAAATCTCTGCAGTGTGTTATTATTTGAATGTTTAATGTGGATTCTCTACACTGACTACTTCTAGCAAAACAATCTGAACTACACTTGCTGAACTAGTTTTCTTGGGAATTGGGGGATTCAGCTCAAGTAAAGGATGAAGTTACTTTTATGGTGACTTATTCACTTCAAGTGCATTTCTCATGAACTTTGTGTGTGAGCAGGTAACTCATCCCTGCCAAGTGCCACTCATCAGGCGTTAGACTAACGCATTTCAGTGTGGTGATCCGCATCACCGCACTGAGATGGAAAGTCACGCATTTTAGGTATAGCGCTTGGCTCGGCTGTCAAGCTGTAACGCTTCTTTGCTGACTGAAACATGCTGGAATGCTGGCCCTGCAGGCAATAAAGTTTTGCTGCCCCATCTAATTTCTTGCTAATGGAAGCGATCTTGTTGCGCATGGCTGCATTTCTACTGCGCCCCTCGCCCCTCACCCCTCAGGCTGGCACATGCGAATCTCCCCGTCCCCTGGACTAATGCAGCAGGCTGTGACGTTTAGCCTACTTCTGACTGGCAGCTCTACGTGCGCGGGATTTCATATTCGAAACGTGCACACACGGCAAAGCAACAAGTTAAACGTTGCTTTGGTCTATTAAATCATATCAACCCTGAGACACAACGGCAGCGCTCCGGTGAGTTACCGGCAACAGCAGTGAGGGACTCGTATTACCTTTGCGCAGGCCCGAGCGGGCCGCACTGAGAGGAGGCTCAGGGGAGCCTGGTGAACAAACGGCCGGAGCGGAGAGAGCCGGTAGAAGCGGCATCCGCAATCAAAGGTGAGCGAGAGTTCTGGAACGGCCGCAATGCAGTTGACAGAGCAAGGAGAGATGGGTATCTGTCAGCCGATAGTAAGTGGGTGGCATGGATGGCAGGGTAGTCACAAAGGGAAGTAGCCCCTTTGGATGATCTGTTGGAACCAGCAGTCTGATATCACTGACCGCCAGTGGGGCAGATGGTGGCGTATAGTGCCTCCCACTGGGTGCCCATGATGGTCGGAGGGGAAACTAAAGAGGCTTGGAAGCAGCAATTGCCGTAGATGTGGGGGTTTGACTGATCCAACAGCTGGCCGCCTGTCCCACATTGTCTAAGAGACCCACACCCTCAGCCACAAAAAGGGCTGGGAAGCCTGTGGACCGTGGTGGCTAGGAGGGAATAGGTGCAGCCGGAGACCCCTTTAGTGGCCACGAAAGTAGCGGAAGGCAGATCGGTGTTGGCGAGGGGTCATAGACAAGCCCAAGGACCTGGCCATAGCGCTACTGTCTTAACAGCGCTGCAGCACTGAATCCGCCTGTGCTCCAAAGTGCATGTCTGTAAGGGAAGCCTGGACATACCCCGAATAGCCCGTCGTTCTGATCCAGGCGTGGCTCTGCAATGCCACAGACGAAGAAATCGCTCTGCCCAGCGAGTCGCTCATGTCGAGTCCACAACTTATGGTGAACTTAGCTGAATCACGCCCATCAGCAATAGTCTGGGAAAGTACGGCTTGGGCCTCCTCCGAGACCATAGGCAGCACTTGCGCAACCGAGTCCCATATCGTATGGACAGAACGACCCAATAGGCACACAGTGTTCACCGACTGCAGTGGGAAGAGAAAATTCTCTTGTCAAAGTTATCCAGCCTCTTGGATTCCTTATCTGGTGGAGTGGTAGGGAACGCGCCAGGATTAATTCTGGACATGGAGGCTTGGACCACCAAGCTCTCCAGGATGGGGTACTGGGTAATGAAACTGGGGTCCACAGCAGCGGGGCAATGGCGGCGAGCAATTATCCTATGCACAGGAGCCCATGTGCAGGGTTTGGACCAGGCCCTGAGTAGGACATCTGTAAGGGCTTCATTGAAGGGTAGTAGAGGTTCAAAAAGGGATACTACCAGCTAAAGCACCTCCATCAAGAAGTTAGTCTTTACTGCCTCTGTGGGCAACTAAAGGTCTAAGACCTCAGCCGCCGTATGCACCACCATTGTAAAAGAGGCTCCATACTTCGTAGCCATGGTAGGAGGTGGGAGCAGGCCAGTGTCAGGTGAGGTGTCCAACACACTTGTCTCCGCCAGTTCCTCGTACCAGTTGTTCTGTTCCTCTTTTAGGAGCTGGTAACCATAAGGGTCCAATGACCTGTCCCATTAGTCTCCCTCTCCAGGGCTATCAAACAAATAAGGTACCCGCTCTGCTCCGGCAAGCAAGGACCCGGTTAGTGCTAGAGTCGGAACACGTGTCGGGAATAACGATGGGGGTGGCCCTCCCTCGTGGGCATTGAGAAAGGTCTTTGTCTCGCCGGCAGCTCTGCTCCAGATCCAGCAAAGGATCCATGGGGCCGACTGGCGGTGAAGGTGAACCCACCAGCGTGGGTCTAGTAGGTGTCCCTCCTGCATCCGTGGGGCTGGGTCGCCCACATATGAGGCGCATGGGAAGGGGGATTTGAGGGACCCCTGTAGTCACACTTGCCTCAAGGTGCGTCCCTCGTAGATCTCCTAAAAGCCGTCCTCGCCTCTTCCCCGCTGAGGAAGAGGCGAGGACGCACCGTGAGGAAAGTGTGCCTACAGGGGTCCCTCAAATCCCCCCTTCCCATGGGGCATCCCAACCCCTGACTTGGGGTTTCAAGGAAATCCCTATATTTTAGCAGAGATTGACAAAGGTCATCCTACATGGTGGTCACATCTTAATCCTAAGAATTGAATAGGAGCTCTTATATCTCGTCCTGATGAATGCCATGGACCCTCCAGGCCGACACGGCAGAAACAGGTTGACGACATGGATGGGGATGGGGTACTAAACCCCCAGGACTCCACACTTTACTTTTAATATTAAGCAAACACCCAACAAATAAATTATATTTGACGTTTGCATTAATTTTTAACTTCTCACTTTTTCACGGGCCCCCCCACTTAGTTCTTAGAAGTGCCTTCCTGTATTCAGGTGAAGGCCCGCTCTCTACCAAACGCGGTTTCTAGAGAGCGAGGACTGCCAATGATGAAGCATGACACCTGGTGGTGTGTGAGAACAGTCCTTCACATTTTTTGAGATGCCTGGCACCCCACATAAGTAAGCGTGGTGCGCCTGGTTTCATATATAGAATCAGATATCTATTCAGGGTAGCTTCTTTTGTGTGTATAGGTCTTACTTGCAGGCCAGCTTAGCCTGAACACCCCGTAGCCTCTAGTTCCCTCCCCTAGTAAGCACTAGGGTTTAGTGTGTATATGCCTTTTTTTAAAACACACATACTGAGTGTGATCATGGTACACCTGCTAGGGTACGTTTTACCCTTGCATGATATCTGAATTATTTTAACAATCCATCTGGCAATGCTAACCTCAGAGATGGGTTTTCTCTGTGACAAAAGCAACTAAAAATTGTTTTGTCTTTCTGATATAATTAGTGCACTTAACCAATCCATTGCGCTATGAACCCTCTTCACCAGGGCTTTAAGTGGGCCGGGTCCCGCCGGTGCTGAGCACCGGCAGTTTTTAAAAGGGGGCCTCGAAAAAGGTCCCCATCGGGCTCTGTTTTATGGCCTAGCACAGGCAGTCCGTTTTTTTGTGGACTGCAGTGAGAGCATGCACATTGATGTGCGCATGCTCATTTTGCTCACTAGTGCATTTTAGCATTCAGCCCACTAACACCCAGAGCCCACGTTCATTGTGAAGGAGCTCACTCCCAGGGCCCTGCCCATGGCCAGCACTCATCTGCTCTGTAACTAGGTCTGCGATTCACAAGTCCACTTACACACGTGTGCACCAATGGCACTATACTGCTGCCGAAGTCTCAGGATTGTGGAATGTGCAGACATTCTGGAAGTGGAACAACACATCAACAAAACATCGCTGATAGTATCACATTCCCCAAATATTTGGAAGAAATCCGTGGGCCTCGCACTTATACTACACTTACAAAGTTCGTTTGACAAACATGCTTATCAGCAGTACACCTGGTTATTAATTAAAATGTTCATGTAGCAGAGAGGAACGCCTGGCAAACACATATCAGTCATTTCCATGAATATAGGAACATGTGACATTTGGCTGAACTCCCAGATTGCTACGATATCTTCCAAGAAGGAGTCCAAAATAAGCATGCAAGCTCACTGTACACACGAGCATAGTCCAAAACATGTGGTGGCATAACAAAAAAGCATTGGCGAAGCCAATTGCTCCCGCCTATACTAGAGCTATTAGATTTGACAATGTGCTTTAGCCATGATTTAGACCATGCCCGTAATTGGATAAGCCACACCCCTTTAAGAGGTTTGCCTCGCCCCTTTTAGAGCACCCCAGTTTTTTTCCACTTAAAACCCTGCTCTTCACAAACCTAAAACATGTAGCAGGAAAACCATAACATGCCCTCGACATTGGACGATATGAAAAGACAAGGCAACTTTTGGTTAAAAAGTAAGAAAAGAAAACCAACTCTCTCTTCGTGTACCTCTTAGTATATTTTATCCACTGCCAATGTTCGTATCTCACAATCTATGCAACTCTGTAATTGCCACTAAAAAGATGACCTCCCTTGTTAACATGTTGAGTGGGCATGAGTGTAATGATACAAAAGGTGTACAGATTAGAATGACCCTGAGTAGGTTAACTCTCTTTAGTCCTTCCAAGACATTAATCACAGGTATTCTAAAAAACAGAATTACGTTATTTGCTTTGTAAACAGGCAGCAATTGCTTCGGGATGTATCCTTATTGACACGTAAGCCAATCTCTACCTTTGCCTTAATAACCTTCCACAATGAAGCTTGAAGTGGACTGATGTGTATGGAAACACATTAGCTAGCAAACCTTTTTCCATTTTGCTGCATAACATGACAAGTCTAGGTTCCTTTAGAATGAACATACCAGTCTTGGGGCAATTGTAAATACCCACATTTTAAGATCTCGGGTTCCAATTTGCTAGGTTGCGCAAGTACTCGTTTGTAGGCAAGATACAACCTCCTTTTGACTTAGCAACCATGGACTGCACACGCCAGTGAGTACCACTACAATTAATGCTTTCTGCATCTTGTGGATAACACATGGTAGGCGAGAAGGAAACGTATATGCAGTTGTCATTAACCAATCTATTCACAGAGCATCTGCGCTTGCTTCTGGTTCTGGATCCCAGAATGTGCATTGTTTATTCTCGGTCATTGCAACAGGCCTATGTGTAAAGCACCCTACCTTTGAAAAGTACACACTTTTTGTGTTTCCTGATTGTTTCTGCTTAATAGGTCCGGTAAGTCCACCACTGGCTGCTAGGAGGTGTATCAGATGACTGTGCCCAAATGCCAAACTGGTTCTACAAAAGTGTACAATTGATGGAAGTTTGTGTTTTCCCACGTTTGAATGTAATTCACGGTTCACTTTACCAATGCTTATGAACAATGGCGATAAAGTTATAGAAGCAAAGTTCGGTATTAGTAGTCTCCCTCTTAGTTTTAAATTTATTTATTTCAGTTCTTGTAGCTTCTTGAAAATGGTGTTGCTGTTTTTCAGTGGCTATCTAAGAGAGATTGATGGTCTTCGCGACATTCTGGTGAGGATGTTCTAACATGACTTGTAATAGGGTCAACATGTATTCTCCTTTGACTATTGTCTTGTGTGAGGAACTGGGGTGTATTATTTGGTGTGGTTGTGCAACCTCACCATGTAATACTCTTACCAACCCCTTTAGCACCCTTGGGCTTCATCTGCAAAACCCTCAGCCCTATCTTGAGTAGCTGTGGCACGGAGCAGCAAGGCCTACACAAAGGAACAAGTGTAAAGCATTTAAACAGTACCAAAATAATTGAAGAAATTGACACGACCCTCAAGAAATCCGACACCAATTTATAAAAATAGACTGCATTTTTATAAGATTTTAGACACTAGGACAGTAAAGATCCACCGGACAGTTCCAGAGATGTAGATTTTACAAGCATTATTAAAGCAAAGTAATTTCACTCAACCGCGAACAAGCTTTGGCAAAGTCAATGAATTGGACACTTACAAATGTTTTCAAGGAAATCTTAGGTAAGTATCAAAGTGATTGGTTAGAAGTACTTGGGGTACTTGGGGTGACCAACTCCAGCAGGGAGCTGGTCAGAGGGGCCAGCAAGGTCCTCAAGAACAGTTACTATCACAGAAGAAACATTCCCTCCGCAGTTCCAGGCACTGTAACCATGTTGAAATGGATTCCTATGGAATGGTCCTGATGCAAGGGATGAAGGATGCTGAAGAAGCTCTAAGGATGCTGTGGATGTGACGTGGCAGACAGGGTTTTGCCCACTAGACTACTAGTCGCCGGTTATCGCTGTCACAGGCCAACCTTTCCTGAGTCGATAACGTGACTTCTGAGGGTCCCAGCAACTGTCAGACAGCACTCTCGTGTTCAGCGAACTCAGGTGCCACTCTGAGTCAGGCCTTGGTTCTCAGTGCTGCACGGCGGCGGTGGTAGATGCTTGAAGAATCCGGGCTGCTAACTTGCCCCAGCAGGCTTTTTCAGCTGTTGCTGTTGTCCTGTGCTTTGAACAGGGGGCCAGTCAGCTGGCTCTTAGAGTTCTCTTGGCTTGACTGGGCTCTGGAGATGGCTTCTCCATGAGCAGGCCACAACAATTACAGTCTCTCTCCTCGCTAGCCACCACCAGGTGCAGCAGATGCAGTCCTAATTGCCACAGCCTCTCTTTGTTGGTCCCTCGGTGCAGCAGGACAGTCCTTCTACCAAGTCGGTCAAAACTTGAGGTCTGGGTGCAGGGGTATCCCCTTTGTGCTCAGAAAGCAGCCTCAGGGCAGGATGCGGCTGGCACTCAATGGGCTACCAGGTTTCCTCCCACCTGGTGACTACTTCCTGTGGATGTGGCTTCTGGCTGTTGCAGAATGCACCATTCTGCCCACTCTGGTGTGACCCCTCTCTCACTGTTCAGATCTCCCTAACCGACCCCCAGCGTGAGGCTATCTCAGGGCTAAACCGTTTTCGCATCTGGTTTTGCCTTTCTGACTCCCGTGCCAGCCTGTCTACCTCAACAATAGGACAGTTATCCTCCTTGGGGTTACACATCTGCCCTTCAAAGGTGGCTTCACCTTTGAAGCCTGCCTTTTGGGGCTAACGCCCAAGTGGCCTCCTGCAGGAGGGAGTTGACACCTCCCGGCCTGCAAGCCCTCATTGTTCTCCTTCCTGAGAGTCATTAGCACATCTCTTGAGGAGGGCAGAAAGCGGTCTCGCGGACCAGGCTCCACATGTGCCCGTTGAAGGCAAAGGAGTTTTAAGGGCAACAAAGTGGCAGCTTTGCTAAAGCTGCACTGTAACATGTTAAATTAATTTCGACTTAAGATATAAGTTGGGCTTAATGGAACGAGCTGTTTGATACCTTGGACCGCCCACTATGGTCACACTGTTCAGGAGATAGCACAGCTGAGGAGTCCACGTTTAAGCCTGTACTCAATTGGGCGACCTAGTCTTTCCACAGTAAAAAAGCAGCTTTGCGTGCGTTACTGTCAGGACATGTACAGTACATGTCCTGCCTTTGTCCTAAGTCGCACCCTGTCTTTAGGCCCGCCAGAGGGGTGACTTACACACATCCTGGGAAAGTGGTGATATTGGCATTGCTTTCAATAGCCAAGTCAGGCTAGCAGTGCACGACTGCTCTACCGGCCTGCAATGACGGACTGGGGGACAGGTTTTACTTGAGGGACCTCCAGGGTGGCACAATCAGTGCTGCAAGCCCTGGGGTATCCCTCTAACTTACATGCCCTGGGTACCATTTACTAGGGACTTTCAAGTAAGTTAGCCATTTCCAATCGGGTACAGCCAATTCGACATACATTTTAGGGTAAGGGCACTGGCACTGAGGTCTAGTTAGCAGGCCTTGGTGCACTCTGAGTCGAAAAACTAGCAGCATCAGTCGAAAAAAACTTGGGGGTGACCATACAAAAAGAGGCATTTCCCTACATCTTGCTTCTCATTTTCCATTGCCACTGGTGAAGCTTTACATCGAGCACCTTTGTCATTCAATGCACTCTAGTACCTTCTATTGGATGAGAGACACCTAGATGTGGCTCTCGAACGTCGCCTCAGAGCCGGTCCTGTGGTTGAGGCAGATCATCCTCGGGCATTCAATTGCGTTTTGGAGGCCAATCTTGCAATCAGTCAAATTTCGTTCATTAGGTGCAGCGTCCCTTGCTGTGTTTTGTAGATTTAGGAGCTATATTTGCCCAGTATTGATCACCTTCATCCAAGTCATTAATCCTGGATTGATCATATTCTTCTTTTCTTCCCAATTTGTTGTCTCAACATATTTTTCTTAAGCTTTTTCTGGGGCTTCAACAAGTCAGGTTATTTTTTTACTTTGCGGAGTGATATAACTGGCAGCTATCCCTCATTTGGCAAATAGTGTTTTTACATCAAAATATCAGAACTGTCCAAAGCCTGGATTTGTTGCGATACCTTGGTAAGCATAACTTAGAGCCTATGATGATAGATAGAAGTAAACTTTGTTTTACAATAACGACAACATTGAAAAGGCGCTTTTCCATGTTCTTTCAGATCAGAGTAATTGTCGCACAGCCTGCAATCTAGTGGTTGTCTTGAAAGCAATCTTCGTAAATGCATCTTCTCCAGCATCAACGCATGTGCCTTGTTAGCGATTCAATATGGTTTTCAACAAGTGTGCAGTCTTACTATGGTCACAATACCAACTCTAAACCCAATGGTGGAAAACGTTAATTGAAGGTAGAGTTTGTGTCCTGAGACACTCTGGGTTTCTGGGAACGTGATCAGAAATCATTCGATGCACATTTGAAACCGAAACTAAAGCTTTGAAAAAACACAACCAGCATTATTCTGAAAACAACCATAAATATCAGGACAGTGCACAGCAAATGATCTATAACACCAGATGCTGCAAACTAGATACTACAAATTTCGGTTTTAAAAGTATTCATTTTCTCTGCCTAAGATGGATACTGTCCTACTGTGATTTGAATATGTAGAGTCACCTAACTGCAAGCTTATTGTCTTAAGTTCCGTTACACTTCAGTAGGTGCGCACAATTACACTGCAGTACAGTTCACCAATACTCTGTTTCTGCCCAAGAATATACTCAGTATTCGGCTTTTCTGAAAGTAAAATTGATACAGCTTTTTCTGGAGCACCACATTTCCAAACATCATCTCACGTGGATAAACAACTAATCATTACGCTCGTTATTAGAAGTGCCACCTCCAAACACTTTTATTCTTAACAACATCTACTCCTATGTGACTCACAGAAGGAGGGTGAGTGTAAAGCTCTTTGTTGCTACACCAAGCTTCTGGTCTTGTGCTTATTCTAGTACCTGTAGACTAACTGGGTCAATTGTGAACCAAGACTTCAACTTCCAGAACGCAGCGATTGTCAACTGAAAATATGACCTACAGGTACTTAATTGTTTAAGCATCGTAGACAGTAATACACATAATTCCATCCACGATTTGGGAACACATTTTAATAATAACATTTTCACAATATTGTGTGACCAAAAGATACTTACAAGCAAATCTGTATTGTAGACATTATCTTACCTGAGGTGCAAGTATGATTTGTAATGGAGCGTCAGGCACCACAACGAAAATCCTCATGAGCTGAGCATAGTGTGGTTTGAGGCCTCGACCCTGGGATGGAGACAGAATATAAAGCGGCATGTCCGTATTAAGCGCTTTTATGGCAGATTCCTTTGGCCCGCTTCCCATGACTTTCATTATTTTGTCAGGTCCAGAAGACATGACTCTTCTGCCACGAGAGTCTTCATACTCGAAGCCTACAAAGGCCCGGGCAATATCGTCCCTCCTCCTTCCTCTGCCCATGACCACAGCATTTCGCTTCCCTGGTACAGCCTTGTTTGGAGCCGGCCAAGAATTTGTGTCTAAATCTCCCTCTTCTTCGGCCCGTGTCCTGATGACAATGTCCCATGGCATCAGGTAGTTAGTCCCCGGAATGAATCCCAGTTGATCCAGTCCTGTATGAAAATTGTATGACTTGGCAGAGCCAAGTTTTAGCAGGGACCAGCTGGAGAATTTGGGCAGCAGACCTTTGGGGCAATTAGAATGCAGCATTCCAGGCAGATACTCTATGGTAGATGCCTGGCGATCTATTAAACTTGGTCTTTTCTCGCTTTTGGCTTCCACTCCCTGCCCATGGGCTTCAGCGTTATCACCACCAGCTTGCGGATCTGCTGGGTAAGTGCCCAAACTTTCCATGGACTGCCCTAAGCTGAGAGCAAGGCTCAAGCTGGTGCTCTCCCCCTGAGTCTGCGGCTCCTTTTCTTTTATTTTCTCAAGCTCTCCTTCTTGGGTGGAATCTGGCTCCTCGTCTTTGGCCGGTGCTGGATCCGGCGTGCTGGGCTGGAATATTGGGAAATTGATGTGGTCCAGTTTCCCGCAGCATTTTTCCTCTAGCAGCTGGAAAAAAAAAAGTTTGATCAAAACCAATAATTGTAAGCTCCAAGAGAATTGACACAGTTGAGACGTGAAGGCAGCAAGAAAATGACAAGCTAAAGTAATCAACTGGCAGCAAGAAAATGACAAGCTATAGTAATTAACTGGCAACTTAAACGTGTCCAATAAATTAATAAACTATAAACATACAAATTTGGTATTTAAAATGCCTTTCGTTTTGTACCGTAGGATTGTTTTTCATGAATCTTTATTATAGGGTGATATACAAACTTAGTTCATATTTCTACCCTCCAAATTCGGGTATTCATGTATCTCAACACACAGTCAACAGATACACTACTGTGCAAGGGAATACAAAGGTAGTTTGAAGCAATGGATAAGTATGCTGTAGAGGTAAATTAAAATCTCAGTAGGGTCTGGTGCAGGAGTGAAGAGAAGAAAAAGACCAGGACTGTGATGATAACAGCAGCAGCCCTAAATGACGTCACATTTGTATTTACTACAGACATGAGTGGCTCGTGGATGGCGTGGCTAGACGCCGATGTAGTTGGAAGCCCCCATCCAGCAAAATCCTGTGCCCCAGCCCCACTCAAAACTGGCTGAAACTGCGGGGAAGACATTCTGGAGCATTTCCACGATGGATCCGGGGGCCCCGTACCACGGATAAGCCTGGATCAGTGTAATACGGCCGCAAGTCGCCGTGGGCAAAATAAAGCCCATCCTGACCGGTGAATACTGATGCTGGGAGCCCACGAGGAGTGAGCCCGGCGGGATCAGCTAGCAGCGGAACAGAGCACGAGACGGGTGACCCGCGGCTCCACCCTGTTGTGTCCTGCTGGACACAGTCTAGTGTTTCTGCCAGCCACTCCCCCCCGAGGGCTGGCCCACACACACCCCCTCACCCATCCAACACGGGCGTCACCAGTCAGGTGACCCAGCAAATAAAAGAGCCCGAGTGCACGTGCTCGGGGCTAATTGTTAGTACAACATTACTGTGTCCGTGTCGTCTTTTTTTTTGTTTAAATCTCTTTTATTAGTTTTTTATGCATAACAAGAGAAAATTCAACACAGCAGTTACCAAGTGGTAGGCATAATAAGGCATCACATTGGAGGCAGGTGGCATCGTATATGCTGATGGCCTAAGGTAGGCGGACTATAAAGGTTAACGAGCAGGGCTTGACAAAGGAATGCATGGCCAGGGATTTGGCGCATCTGGCGCAACAGGAGTCGGACCAGGTGTGTGCGATCGTTGCCCTAGTGGCATTAAAATTCAAGCAACCTATCGTGTCGTCTTTTAAACAGCATGTGGGCCTAGGGCCCAGAACTTAACACTGGCGACGAGCGGGACTTGCCCGCGTGTGTAGCCGCCGTTGGTGAAGGTGGTGTGAAAGGGGAAGATATGCTGCCCGTGTTGAGGGCACACCCTGCCGATGGTGAGGACATCGTCGGAAGACCCGCGGGGCGTGTGAAGAGCCCCGGGGTGTAGAAGATGAGCGGGAGCCCACCCCGCATGGAATCGATCTGCAAAACCCGGTGCGTGTGAGGTGAGCCCGTGAGGTCAGGGCAGTGCAGCGAGAGTATACCCCCACCGGTGGAATAAAGTGTGGCCCAAAATCGCATGTGGTCTGCGGGAGCCCACCCCGCACCTGCGGTGCTGGCGCAGCCACCGGAGAGAAGGTGAGAACTCTAAGTGGGGCACCGGACAGTGAAGGACAAAGCCCCTGCGCCATGCCCCGCAATCTTCGGCAGCAGCTCCTGCCCCCACCCTGCGCAGCGGATGAACTGTGAGAGGCTGCTGCGGTGGGGGTGGAGAAGGGAGAAATGACTGTGTGGCCTGCAGCTGCTCCGAAGTGATCAGACAAAGTTACTACGCCTATGATACTGGCGAGGTATGTGGTGCCCCCCCCGCATGGCCTAAGGGACAATAAACTCACTGTGCCAGGCAAGAGGGGCCGCGTGTGCTGCTGGCCGAGGAGAGTGCCTCCGGAGGTGTGTTGGTTCAGGAGCTGCCTTCGGTGTCTGTGCCCTGCCCGCAGGAAGAGTGCCCGCGTGGTGGCAGGCACGAAATAAAATGAGGCCGTGCCGGGAGGTCCCAGCGTAGTCTGGTGACACGGGACTACAGGCGAGCGGCTGCGTGAGGGAAGAAGCCACAACGCGAGGCCTGCAGCATGTGCGCAGCTGCTGAGGCCGAGTGGAGTGCTGCAGAGATTATTGCTGCCCAGGCGGCCTCCAAGCGAAGGGGCCGCATGCGTACGAGCATTGCCGGTGCGGAGTCAAACACTGCACATAAACAAAACAAAAAAAAGACAAGCAATAAAGCGCCTACCTGGCGTGGAGTGCCAGCGCCGCCAGAATGAGGGGAAGAGGGGCAGCCGAGGCCTCGAGGTCGTCGTGAAGAGAAAATGGGAGAAGATGACTCGACGAGAAAAGCAACACCGCCATCTAGTGACCGTTTGGCGCTACTGCGGTGGAACAGAGGAAAACCATAATGGTGTAAGGACAAAGCCTGCAGAAAAGGGAACCCGATTGCTGCAACCGGCAATCAGTGCCAAAAGGAGAGGCAGCTAAATCCATGTTCTTCCTGAGAAAAAAAACCACAAAAAAAAAACAACAAATAGGGATACATAATGTGCAGCATTCAAGAGGAATACGTTACAGGACAAAAGACTGCACCCCAATGCCACCACACAATAAAGACTGCCAAGACATGCAGATACTGCAGAAGGAGAGGCAGCCCCGTGTGTAGGTGAAAAAGGGGACAACACAGCACCAAGCAAGTGTACATCAGCACAGGAACAGCTGCTACAGTCCTATGAGAGTGAGTGAACCCAAACTATTTTTCCAAAAGCGGCAGTGCTGATGAGATCATTCGTATCGCCCACAGAGACTACTAACTCTCATGCCTGACTGCTGGGCACAAAGCTGCCCAGCCAAGAAAGCTATCTGGTAGCAGGACGCCACCACTGCAAGAAAGAGCGGATACACATGGCGCCAGCAAACAGCACCCATGTAAAGTAGTTACTAGCCTCACCACTGCCAGAGCAGACAAAATGTACGGTTGCATGTAAGTCGCAGCACCAACGCTCCTCAACCAACAAAGATTAAGGTTTCTACATACGGCCTAGACCAGCACAAAAAGGTTGCACCATCCTTTCTACCAGATCCAGGTACCCGCAGGCCAAACGCAGAGCGAAGAGAGCATTACACGCCCCAGGGTAGCGACAGCCTGCCACTGCAAGCTACCTCAGCAAAGAAGCAACATACTGATTGAGTCCTGGTTGCAAGCCACAGCAAAAGTGACGACACAGGCAGAGTGTCAGCAGACAGAGCACCTCTCTATAATCAGTGGCAGAAAGCACAAGAGAGAAGTGGCAACCCTGTGCAACATATGTGAAAGACTGAGCAAATACTCACTGGGGCCCATTGACAATGAATGGCTGCATGAAGGAGTCTGTGCCAGCCGTTCCAGCGCTGAAAGCCCATCGCGGGGCCATCAATGAGAACTTTCACAAGGAGTTACCAACCCTGCCAAGCATGCAGAAACGAGGCAGGATCAACGGCGTGACGGCGCAATCTCAAGATGCAAGAGCAATGCCAGTCAAGCGAAGAATAGGCAGAAGGGCGATTACCCGCCATCTGCAAAGCACTGAGGAGATCCCCAGAGGAGAGGGGGGCCCCGTGGGGCCCAAACGCAGGAAGAAGAGAGATCATAGTCAACCTACCTGCACCAACATTGCCCAGCAGTGGGCCAGAAACCATTCAGAGAGTGCCTCCAATACTGCCTTAAGACTGTGGTGTGCATCGGTCCTCTACAGGCATGAGGAGATTCCTGCACTCCGAGTGGCGCGCCGCCACAACTACCGCAAGAGAAGGGAGATGCTTACCTCCCACAGCGATCCTAAGTTACAGCCGGAATACTCTGTCGAGGAGAAGAAGGGTATGGAAGGCACTACAGAACGGATCCATCAAAGCACACCTACCTCCACTGCCGTCCCTGAAATGGCTGACGTACCTGAGAAGACGCCCAATCCTATTTGATAGGACCGGACCGGTGAGTGGTCCGTGACGGGAGAAGATGCGAAGTCCAAAGAACACGACGGAGTGAGCAGGAGGTCCCTGTGAGATTGCGTGGCCTTTTTCACCACATTTTCAGAGCATGTACAGACGGAACATGCGTTACGTGGCCTTTCGCCACTCTTCAGAGCAGGTGTTGAAGCGACTTGCATTGCGTGGTTACTGCAGCATGATGCCACTGCAACACGATGCCATTGCAGCACGATGCCACTGCAGCCAGACGCTACTGCAGCCAGACGCTACTGCAGCATGATGCCACTGCAACATGATGCCATTGCAGCACAGCCAGACGCTACTGCAGTAAGATGCCACTGCAGCATGATGCCACTGCAACACGATGCCACTGCAGCAAGATGCCACTGCAGCAAGATGCCACTGCAGCAAGATGCCACTGCAGCAAGATGCCACTGCAGCAAGATGCCACTGCAGCAAGATGCCACTGCAGCAAGATGCCACTGCAGCAAGAAGCGACTTGCATTACGTGGCCTGTCGCCACATTTTTCAGAGAAGATAAGGAGTGGAGAGATATAGGACGGTGACAGTCCTATGCCAGGAAAACAGACAACAGGTGCGCAGTAGAAATCAACAAAAGGGGACCAGAACGAGTACTCGCACCTTCACCTGGGTGCACCTTCTAAGATATGACAGCCACTGGGGTGCGGTGACGTCATTCTTCACAGTGACCGTCCAGCCACCTGTCGCCGGCTGCTTAAAGGAAAGGGCATCCCTGTTTGTTTACACACATGCCACACAAGAGCTGCACCAAGTGTACGACGAGTATCATGACTGCAAAGGTTCGCCAGTCACCCCAAATCACTGCAAGTCATCCATCACCACCTGTTGTATAGTCATCTCATGGCAGCCACTCCATCGTTTATCACGTGCATCACTACCATCCCTGGAGCATCAGATACCATGACGAGTCCTGCACTATTGCCATACAAAGCGACGATCTGAAGATACAGTGACCATCTGTTTAACCGGCGCATATCCTGATCCTGGTAGCGAGAGCATGTTTCTGACCAAGACACATCCACCCCTGAAGTTTGCACGAGTGACGAGGCAGTGGCTCCAGAGTCAGAGCCCATATGCAGTCCCGGGGCAACTCATCCAAGGGGCCTCCCAGAGCGTGAGAGATGGACTTTACTGTGCCCCACCAATGGATTCCAGGAAGTAGCCAGGCCATACAACTGAGAATTCAACAGGTCACAGAATGCCAAGACTGTCGTCAACGGATCAAGCAACAGAATCGTCCGGTGCTTTACAATGGACTCCCCCTACACTCCTGATGCACCTAGTTTTAACAATAAGACACTAATTGCCTCACAGCAAGAGTACGCTGGACCGACGAACATCACTTAGGTGGACTATCACTCAACTGGCGCCAAGCTGAAAGGTCCGGACTTCATCAGCACCGTGTTCGTGTCCCGATATGCCTGGTTAAATTATGGACATGTGCCAAGATGTCCTGGTGCCCCCAGCTGCACCTGTCCACCGCTGTCCTGCGAGCTACATCTCTGAACTGTGAGACTTCCTTTATTTTAGTTCTTTTCTTATTCCTTCCCATAGGTTGGACTCTTGTTTGTTATTTTTCGTTTTAATAAATTTGGGAGGAATGTTGTGTCCTGCTGGACACAGTCTAGTGTTTCTGCCAGCCACTCCCCCGAGGGCTGGCCCACACACACACACCCCCTCACCCATCCAACACGGGCGTCACCAGTCAGGTGACCCCGCAAATAAAAGAGCCCACGTGCACGTGCTCGGGGCTAATTGTTAGTACAACATTACTGTGTCCGTGTCGTCTTTTACACAGCATGTGGGCCTAGGGCCCAGAACTTAACACACCCCAGGGGGTTCGCCGCTGATTCCCGCAATATCTGCTGTGTCCAACGGAGCGGGGCAGATGGGACCTGGAAGTAGAAGAGAGCGGTCCGGACGGCGGCAGTGCGACCACTGGGGGCCGAGGTGACGGCGCAACTCCGGACAAGAAGGTAGGCCGCGGAGGAGGCCCGGCACGGCTGCGCTCGTGAGCGGCATCTGCCAGGGGGGCTACGGGTCCCCCCGCGGCCGATAGGAGCGCGAAGTACTGCCGAGACTGCGGTGGGAAGGAACTGCGGAGGAGCAGACCAAAATGGAAACGTGCCACAGCTGGAGCGGGGACAGTGGTGAGCCCTGACACAATAGCGGCTGGACAGTACAAGTACGGGAACCGAAGGAGCCGTGCGGAGCGCAGCGCCTGACTGGTGAAGTTGCGGAGAGGCTTAGCCTACACGGAGCAGCAGCGGTAGAGCTGTAGGCACTAAGTGAAGCGCACACACAAGATAGAGGCCCAAATTGAAGGCAGGCAACAGGACAGTGAACGTCCCTGGACCACCAGGAGGTCGATGGAAAGAGGCCTGAAGGAGTCACGGTGGGAGCAGCCCAGAAACTGGGTCATTGTCGCAGAAGTGAGAAGAGGCCCCTGGGGAATCAGAGTGGGCTGGGGGAGCGCCCGTTGTGCGACGGGGGCACCGAACTAAGAGGGGGCTAGAGGACAACACCCCAGGCCCCACGGCTGTTTCCTCCTGCTGCGCATGCATGGAACACCTTGACTGCGAGCACATAGGGCAGCCCCAGAACAAGGAAACTAGAGGAACCACTGCGAATGCCACGCCAACTCGAGAGCAGGCGACGGCTGGTGGGGTGGAACAAGGCGGAATATGCCACGGGGGGCCCACGGAGTACTCGGGGCACCAGCGGTTGCAGAGGTGGGCGAGGCCTGGTGATACGCTGGCCATTGAGGCAGAAAATGGGCAGAGGGGGAGATGACCTGCGTGTCTGCCCTACACTACCAGGCGGCCTGAGGAGCCCCCCAACATCCCGATACTTCCAGGGCACTGAAGACAACGGTTGCAAGCTGGTTAAGTGAGCAGTGCAAGTCCGGTAATCAGGGGCGATTGGAGGGGGGCACTGTGAGTCGCGCCTCACCAAGGCAGAAGAGAAAGGGGAGCAGCGAGGACCCATCGACTGCCCCCCCTCATTTTGGATGCCCAATCTGCTGAGGAGTAGCCGCCTGCGAATAAGGTAAAAGTAACCAAACGAAGGGGGCACAGCACCCTTAACATGGGAGGGGGAAGGGCCCAGACAGATGAAGACGACGACGGGCCGGAGTTGGTGAAGGATGCCCCTACCGCACGACCTACGCTGACAGATATCATGCAGGCCATCACGGCCTCTCGCGAAGCATTACAAAAAAAAATAAAAAAATAGACGCCATTGGCACAGACTTAAAGCTCCTGAAAGATGACCACCGTCGACTAGCAGAGAGGGTAACAAATACGGAAAGAACCATCTCCGATCTTCCCACAGAGGTGATGGAACTGCGGAAATCCCTAAAGGACATCGAAGCCAAGGTATGGACCTTGGAGGTGAGGGCTGAGGACAACGAGGGGAGGTCTCGTAGAAACAACCTGTGTAACGTGGGAATTCCGGAGAGGGAAGAAGGGAATGATATGGTGCAGTTTCTAGAAGACTAGCTCAAAACAGAAGTAGCCCCAGTGGAGCTCTCACCGTTCTATGCACTGGAGCGGGCGCATAGGGTCCCATCCAGGCCCCCCAGACCGGGAGCTCCTCCGCGACCTATTGTGGCGTGGCTGCTTCACTCCAGAGACCGAGACCACATCCTCAAGCAAGCCCGTCAGAAAAATACTTTACAAGTTGGAAACAGTAAAGAAATGGTGTTCCCCGACTTCGCTAGGGAAGTGCAGAGGCAGAGAGCTTCATACCTGGCGTTTAAAAAGAAGCTACAACAGCTACAAATCCCATATGCAATGTTGTTCCTGGGCCGGCTGAGGGTGGTAGGCCGGACAGGGGTGCAGTTCTTTCAGATGCCGCACGAGGAGTGGGAGTGGCTGGACCCGGGGAGTGGCGCACGAGGGAACTCCCCGGGGCCAGTAACAAAGAAGAAAGATGGAAGCCCAGGCAAATCTTGAGTGCTCTCTTCAACAGAAGTTAGGGAGGAACGACAACGCGCTCAAGGCGGTGGTGGAGCTCAGTCAGACGGGATCCAGCCCCAGGTCAAATCGGAGCGACCACGGGACAGAAAGGTCAGATTGCTCGCAGACATCCAGTGCAGCTGAGGAGTCGGAAACTGACCTACCAAAGATAACGCCCCAATCGGTTGATGACATAATTTAAGAGGGGACTGTGGAGGTGGAGGACACGCTGATACTTGCAGGCTATATACTTTCAATGCAGATTTGGGGACAGGGCTCAACTGGAGGCCATGTGGAGTACTGAGTGGGACACTGAGGCTGAAGATCCGGGTATAGTGATGGGGGGGGGGTCCCGGTTGATGCGGCTCCTGGGTCTGAGTGGTAGACTCCACAACCCCAAAGTTAGCAGAGACCTTTTCTTTTTTCCAGTTTGGATGGGAGCTGGACTACCTTTACCTGTCTTGGGTAGGGGGAGGTGGGAAGTTTGTTTGTTTCAGGGGTTATATTTAGGGGCCAGGCATGTCTGGGATAGGAAAATTGCTGAGGGGTCGTTAGAACCAGCTCAATGGTACCCACCATAGACCTTAAATGCATCTCGTGGAATGTACGAGGGATGCACACCATGACAAAGCGCCAAAAAATACATGCGTACCTAGTACGCAGAGGGGCTCAAATTGCAATGTTACAGGAGACACACATAAATGTGAAGGAAGGGGCCGCGTTGCAACGTAGGTGGCGGGGACAAGTGTATTACACGAACTATTCTGCCTTTGCCAGGGGAGCACGGATATGGGTGAGAGCAGATGTCCCATTCCAGTGCACTAAGCAAATAATTGACCCAGAGGGACGACACGTGGTCTTAACAGGCAAGCTTGAAGGGAGGGAAGTGAAGATTGGCAGTATATATAGGCCAAATCCCGACCAAATCTCATTCCTGGCGCTCCTCTCTAGAATATTGGCACCGGTCCTGACTGGTTCGGTAATACTGGGAGGGGACTACAACTGTGTTGAGAATGTAGATTTTGATAGCTCTCATCCCCCCCTGCCCGACTCACCCATTTGTAGAACTGCGGAGGCGCGCAGGCACTGGCAGCAACAGTGGGGGCTGATAGACACATGGAGGGCGCAGCATCCGGGGGACATAGAGTATTCTTTTTTCTCACACTTAAACGAGCTGCATGTTAGATTGGACTCCATACTGTGCTCTCCGGACGTGCACGAATGTGTGCAGACGAGTGAATACCTGGTGAGGACGGTCTCGGACCACAACCCACTCTTGGCTGTGGTTACCTGGACTAGCGTAGATCGAGCATCCCAACCTGGCGCCTCAGGCCAGAGGCATTAGAGGACCAGGTCTATCAAGCAACAATAGGCACAGCAATTGGGCACTACTTTGACAAAAATGCAGGGACTGCTGCGAACCCCTTGATTGAATGGGAGGCCTTCAAGGTCGTGATAAGGGGCAGGTGCATCTCTGAGATGGTAGGGGCGAGAAGGGTACTCCTGAGGGACACATTGTCAGCGGAGCAACGCCTCCGGGAGCTTGAAAAGGAGAGACCGGAGAATAGGGACAAACAAGAGGAATTGTTGGCAGCGAAGGAAGCAGTAGCGGAACAGGTAGGGAGGTTGCGCTGCTTCGACTATAAAAGTTATATGGCACATGTTCACACTGAAAGGGATAAACTGGGGGCGCTGCTGGCATGGCTGGCTAGCCCAGCTAGAAGGGGGTCGGTTATTCTGGAAATGAAGAAGAGCAAGGAGGGGTCAGATATCGACAGCAGGAAATCAATAACATATTCCTTGGATATTATACCGATTTATATAAAAGCAGGGTGTCCCCCACGGATGCAGAGATAGACGATTTTATGGGAGATACTGAATTGCCAACAATACAAGGGGAAGAGGTGGAGGCACTAGGGAGGGAGATAGAGCTGGGAGAGGTGAGGAGTGCCATTAAAGATCTGGCCAGAAACAAAACGCCTGGGACAGACGGGTTCCCAGCTGAGTTTTACTCCACGTATGTGGAACTCTTGGGTCCCCATTTAGTAGAGATGTATAACCAAGCAAAGCAGGTTGGGAAACTACCGGGGTCCACTAGCTAGGCAATTATTGTTCCGCTGTTAAAACCAGGGAAACAGGCATCTGATAAAACAGCATACAGGCCACTATCTAAGCTCAATCTGGACTATAAAATCCTGAGGAAGATATTAGCCACGCATCTCCTGCCGCATATGTCGACCTCATACACCAAGATCAAGCAGGGTTTATACCGTCCCAGAATACTGCGATGAATGTCCGGAGATTACTGCGAATACTTGAAGCAGTCTCCTATTGTAAAGAAGAAACTGCCATCTTTGCAGCAGACATAGAGTAGGCCTTTGACAGCCTCGAGTGGCCATACCTGTTTCGGGTGATGCGGAGGTTTGGATTGGGGTCTGAGTTTGTGGCATGGACAGCCTTACTCTACACGGAT
Organism: Calotriton arnoldi; assembly: GCA_963921515.1. Taxonomy (NCBI): domain Eukaryota; kingdom Metazoa; phylum Chordata; class Amphibia; order Caudata; family Salamandridae; genus Calotriton; species Calotriton arnoldi. Next base: position 35,082 of record CAWUFW010023810.1, on the reverse strand, counting down.
GCTAGGGCCAGGGTTAAGACTGGTAAACTCATATCTGACAGCTACAGGGTGGACAGGGGAACACAGCAGGGGTGCCCCCTGTCGCCCCTGCTGTTTGCCTTGGCCATGGAACCCCTGGCTGCTAGAGCTAGGAAAGGGTCTTTCTACCATGGCCTGGAAGTATCAGGCCGAACTCACTACGTAGCACTGTACGCTGATGATTTATTATGGTTCCTCAGGAACGCGGGGGAGGACCTTATAGGTGCCAGGGAATTACTGGCGGCACTGGAGAGGGTGGCAGGCCTTAAGGTACACTGGAGAAAATCGTGCCTCTTTCCAACCACGGTGGATAGGGAACGTCCACAGACCGCAGATGGAATTCTATGAGAAAATCGATGTCTCCCATACCTGGGGGTCCAGATCTACCACGACCAGGCGGACCTGCTAGATGGAAATGTGGGGAAAGCTTTAAAGGGTGTGAAAGCATGTTTTGATTTCTGGGGGACCCTTCCCTTATCAGTGGCAGGCAGGGTAGCACTGCTGAAAATGGTGACTTTGCCGAGGCTTCTATACTTTTTTGGGGTACTCCCGGTTTGGATCCCAGCGGGAATGTTTAGACAGCTCCAAACACTGATGACGTCATTCTTATGGGGAACGGGGAGACGCAGAGTAACGCTCACAACGCTAATGAGACCGAAATTAGCGGTGGGACTAGCAGTACGAGCCTTTGAATATTACTACATAGCTGCACATCTGCAATGGTTCACGAAATGGATAGCGAGCCGGGTGCGAGGGTTAGCGCAACAAGATACTGCCACACCGAGCCTGAATCTCCTTTCGCGAGTGGTGTTGCACCTCCCCACTGAAGAGAGACACCCCACCACTGAATTAAAAGTGATTCGCAAATGTTGGGCGAGAAGCCTGCTGAGATCCAAGACCAAACGTCCGTATGCCCCAGATATACTGCTGTCTATTTGTATGACACTGCCGCACGGGGGGGACTGGCGAGGACTAGAGGACTGGCTAGAGGAAGGGGTGACCACTGTTGGAATGCTGTACCAGGAAGGAACCTTCCTACCCTTTAATGAGTTTAGGGAGAGATACGACGTGCCTGGGGGAGACTTTCTACTACATGCTGCACTCACGGCGGCGATACGCAAGCAGTGGGGAGGAGGGACTCACAGAACCACCCCTATCAGAGGGATGTCAATATGTGGTGTCTTCCTCCGGGACAAATAAAGCAGTCACCTGCCTATATAGACGTCTCAGTCATGCTACACTCCCAGCCCTTAGTGATCTGCAACGGAGATGGGAAGAGGAATTAGGGAACCCATAGACGAAAAACATGGGGGGGATCTGATAGAATGAGCAAGCAGGGGCACCAGGAACACTAGAGTTCAACGTGTTCATTTTTATGTTCTTCATAGAGCATATCTCACGCCAGGGTGCATCAATACATATTTTAATATAAGGACGGCAGTTTGCCCTCATTGTAATGAGGAGGGGGCGGAATTTCTCCATGTGTTCTGGAGCTGCCTGAAAATAGGAAACTTCTGGGGCGCTGTGAACACAGTACTGGCAGGGGTGATAGAGAGGGAAGTGGCCGCAACACCGGGATACTGTCTTTTACACTGGTTCCCACACACCTCTAAAAAGAAAGTGACAAGTAAGTTTCAAGATCTGGGTCTTATACTGGCCAAAAGAGATATCACAAGTCACTAGAAGGCGCGGGGGCCCCAACGCAGACAGGTGGAAGAGGGAGTTCATAAGGTGGGCCGACTGTGGGGGCAGTAAGATTACGAATAGCCAGAAAGACTGGAAGTGAGAAATTGCTAGAATCAGCTAGAGCTTGGGAAGCTCTGGTGGCACTACTAAAGAACCCAGAAGCTGGACCAGAGAGGGAACTGCAGGGGGCTTTGCAAGAACTGGAGGCAGGAAATAACCGCCTGCAAACTATTATGAGTAGAGGGGAGGAGGCCTTGAGTAGAGATGGGGGAGCCCGCCCAGACAATAAGGCATGGGAGCAAGAGCAAAGAATATCATCACATGAGTTTGGCTGCATGTAATGCCACGTAAGTGGTATCCGGCACTTGATGTGTGAGACATGCCTGGCAGGGGGAAGAGGGAGTGCGGGGGGGAGGGGGGGGGGAGTTGCTGACCTCTTGCAGGAGGCAGGCAAGACAACGCAGTAATCTAGAGCACGTGTCCCAGTAAAAGCTAATAATGAGTGCAGTGGGGGGCAATAACAAGAACGGACTACTGCATAATTTGTGGTTCCATGACAAGAGAACTGGCGGACGAAGGGATCCCGGGACGCGGGCGAAACGCAAACTCAAACTCAATGATACCTCTGTACTAATGTGCTTGCATTGCTTCCTTTATGATGCCAGGAGTAATTGTTTAATAAAACCGGTTTAAAAAAAAAAAATGAGTGGCTCGTGGATGGTTGCACGTGATTGGGTAGTTAGGTTGCAGAGGCAGGCGTGTTCATTGATGTGCATCATCTCTTTAGAATGGTGAATTACACCATTTAGGGCAGCATGTGCACAGGAATGAAAATACGTTTAGTTTCTGGTCTTTGGATTGGGAGCCACAATATAAGTCATAGGCACACAAATTTCAAAAGTGGTTGCAAGACTGACCACTCTGTTGAAATCCATATGTATTGTGAAGAATGTAAGTTTAATTAGGAATGCACGCTTGCATGGAGGTATATGTTGTAGTCGATTTTTTCCTACTTGGGTATTTGAGATCATCCTTTTTGGCGAGACTGAAATAGGCACATCTTATTTTTTCTGGGAGTTTGCTTTTACCGAATCAAACTAGGTTTTCAATAGCATGGATTATTTTTGATATTTCCTCCCCTTATTTGCACAGTAGAACACCTTAGCAAAGCTGTATGCATGCACTCGACATTACAACTTTCATATATTTCTAGTTCCTTACAAAGCTACGTGCAATCTATTGAAATTTTCACTAGAGTGGTTTATACTATTTTCAGGCCTCGAAAAATCTTCAAAATGTTACCTGCTCTAGTGCATTATTTACTTGATCCACAAAGTGGGCTCACACAATTCAAAGTGTGCTGTAAGCAGTAATGGAAAGGTGGAGTACCAACTGCCAATCCATATTAAAATTATTTATTTAAAAAATAAATTACTCCTACTAGTAGAGCATCACATCCTGCTCAAAACACATGGTGGTTAGCTAGTTAGGAGTGGAGGAGGACGAAAATTCAACTCGGTCCTCCTCAGGTCAGAGAAGAAACTGGGCGGACCCAACTTCAGATGGCAGACAAAGTCACTGAGCATTAACATACTCAGCGAGGCCCTGTGGCCAAGCCGGACGGTGGGCGACAATGTACATGCAGTGACTCAGACAGCACCACTGCTAGTATCGGTAGAGGCTGGTTTCTTGCTGCTCAGCTGATGAACCTACACAAAACTTTCCAAACAACAGTTCATCTGATTTGGGCTCAGCCTCACCCCTGCTAGATCGATCAAGGAAGGGTGAAGCGGAGTAGTGGGGCGCAAAAGAAAAGGATGTTGTGCAGCAGGATAAGGTAAACTTTCATAGTTTGTGAATTTATAAAGCGTGGCTTATCACCCATGAGTGTATCCAGGCGCTTATCACCTGTGAGTGTATCCAAGCGCTATCCATGGGCATGGGGAGATTAAGTGATTTGCCCAGAATCACAGATGTTGCACCGATGTAGATGCAAAGAAGCTGGATGTAGTAAAGGATAAATACCCAGATTGGCTAGCTTTGGTTGCAACACTGTAAAGTTTGGTTACAAATTTAAAATGAAAAAGAAAAAAAGAAAAATTTGAAAGTTATAGTTAACTCTACAATCTATTACTCACAGAAAAGCTATCTAAATCACAACTCGCACACCAAATGCAATGCTTAGGAACTTAAATTATTTATACCAATAAGTAACAACCCTTAAAACCACAACGTAAATAAAGAATAGCACATACTTAAACCATTCACTGGTGTTTCTTTTATAATATATTATAATCATTTTAGAATTTCATCATTCAAATTATTCACAACATTAATTAATTTGTTGCATTAAGGGTGAGGTCACTAGCATTGTATTAGGTCTGCAAGTTCTGGTTAGCATGGGTCTTGGGAGAAGTATGGACTGCGGAGTGAACCATAACTTGCAAATTTCAGTGGTTTTTCGGTATTAATTTATAACCATACTTGTACTTTAACTGTGGTGTTTAGGTGCAGTTCTGTTTTTTTAAACATATGTTAAGGCGTTATAACCAAAGCTATTCATAACCTCACTCAAACCTTGATTTTCTCAATGAATGTCTCCTCTCTTGCTATCAAGGTCTTCTACTGACCATATAAAGCAACTGAACTGCCTTTATAGCCTGTTTCACTGCAGAAACATCCACTTTTAAAGACATGGCTACTCCCTGATCCTAATAAAAAGTTTCCAGCACCTACTGATTGTGACCTGTGTGTGTTCCACCACCATAAACTCTTGAACGTAACTGGTAAAAGCAAATATACAGGTCTCCGAAGTTTTAAGTGCCCTAGGGCACAGAACTGAATATGTCCCACCAGTATCATAACCAGATGGGTTCCAAAATGGTTGTGGGAATCCAGGGACATTGAACGTTGTCCCTAACTATATACAGGAACCAAACCACTGGTCACCATTAACGTGATCACTGGATCTTCAGGATGACCACTGATATCTTTGGGATGGAGTTGTGTGTGTGTGGTTGGGTTTTGAGCATAGTGAATTTATCTGGGCCATGGTGCGGGGTTGCACGTCACACAAGGTAGTCGAATAAGAGTGCCAGCACAGGATATGACAGCAGCAGAACAATCTTAGTAGATATGGTAGGACACTGTTCTTCCCCTGTGTGCAACTGCAATGCGTAGCGTAGCGTGAAAAATTAGTAAACCTGCCTCCTGATTGTCTTCTGTAACCATTCAACTGATATAACAATATCAGTTCTTAAAAGGGAAATTACTGACTGGACAGTGATGTTATAGAGTATAACTTATTGTGTAATACTGGATCTGGATTTCCAACCCTTACTACCTTCCAGAGTAAGCCTAAACTGCTCATCCTAGCCACCTTTAGAGAGTTAAGGGCCCAAAGTGAGTAATTTGGTGATCCAAATAGAGTGCAATAGTATTGCCCTGTAGAAAACCAGTGGTAAACACCAGTGCCCACAGAGGACAGGGTCCGGTAACCCCAACTGCCCAAAGAACCTAGACAAAGCCTCACGGCCTATATTGAAAATGCACTATCACCAAGCATTTTGATATATAGATGTGCATCCTAATGGGGCAATTTACTTTCTTCAGTGGTAGGTACATATTCATATTCTGTAGCATTGAAGAGAATATATCTTTTGAATGCACTCCTAACTCATTATGGAGAAACCTTATTGGTTTGTCAGGATGTATTCAAATAAATCCACAGGAAAACTATTTGTTCCATTTACTTTCTGTGGAAATAAATCTTTTTACTCGGTTTTAGCATATGTTCAACTTTTCCTTGTTTCTTCCATAACTGTAATGCAGTTACAGTTCATACCAGACCCCAACAAATGCTGGAAACCTTTAAACCAATGTAACAGACTAACATTCTGACACAAACTGACCCAAACAAACCAGCTACAAGCAAGGCAAAAATCTGTAACACATCTGTACAGACTGATTCGGTACTGACGAGAGTTCAAAGATGAAGAAACCCTCTTCATGTTACATCAAAATCAAGAATGAACTCACGGAAAAAGCTATAGATACAGGTTGAAAACAAACAAGACTTGCAATGATACAGGATATGAAACTAAAGAGAACATTAGCAACAAAATTCTAGTTATTGGTAAAGTTGATAAATACACAATGGGGAAAACATCAGGACACTAGGAGAAATAGAAAATATAAGCATGAAATAGGAATGCAAGTTCTAAAATTCGTAGTAAGGACATACAATGAAATGGCTCCCACTAGGTGATAGTGTTATAGTAAATCCTGGAAACGAGAAACTCACACAGAGACTCTGGCTCAATAGGGGACTGAACAACAAGGTTTCTATCTAAACAGTCTGTAGCACTCCCAAAATAGCAATGAGATGAGAACTAGGATTGGATTTGCTGGACCCACCGGCTCCTCCCCTTGCAGAGACTCCGTTCCCAAAAATTTAAAGCCAATGTCCTTGTACAATCTTAAATTTTCCAGTCAGAGTACATTTCCATTTCAAGTGCTGATATTATTTTTAAGATTTGTATTATATGATCTAGGTTATCCCTTCCTTTGCGAGGAATTAAACTCAAAGGTTGGACAGTTTTAATAAAAGCCTTCACTTAATTTGAAAATAACCATTGTCCTACCTGGTAAAATTCATAATTGGCTGCTCGGATATCAAAGGGGTCGTCACGAGGAGCCTGTTTCCGTCCACAATTGCAGCTGCCTGTTGAACGTGCTCGACTGTTGTGATAAAGTATTGGGGGGTTTCTTTCGGGTTCAGTTTTCTCCCCTAGAAACATGACAAATTTTTGACAAGATTAGGGATTTTCAGCCTTTTGAGGCTACTCCGTTGAAAAATGCAGAACTCAATAAAGAATGGTGATCTGACCAAAAAGCAGTCATTTTCTCAGTCAGAAGAGGCAGTGAAACACTGAAGGCAGGGACACAAAGACAGAGTGGAGAGAGAAAAAGAAAGGAAGAAATACTATATAGTGTGTCATGTGGTATACAACATCACCATGAAAAAGGAAGTTGGGGTTAGAGGACAGCAAATGTCTGGATGCCATGAACAGGGCAACATCAGAACCTCTGATGCAGTAGGATGCTCAACAGTGGACTATCCATTCTCCGAGTCTGTTCAGCTGTGCTCCAGATTCAAATTATCATCGGCAACTTAATTATACAGTAGAAGCATGTTTTTGCACTTTCTCCATTTCATGATTGGGAGGTACCAGAGCTGAATTTAAGCCCTGATGATGGAACTATTTTTGCCACTGAAACAGGCTTTTGTGAGCGATTAATTTGATGTGGTATAATATATAACTATAGAATAAAGAATTCATGCATGCAATACTTCACAATTTCTTAGTGAATGTTCTTTGAGGTTGATTCCAAACCTGATAGTAGAACAGTGGCTCTGCAGGGTTCTGGTTGGGCCAGAGGCTGGCCCGATTTAAAGAATAGTTAGAAGAATGTCGACACTTAAAGGTTTACAGTAGAAAGAATCACAATTTTATTAAAGGAGGCTAGCATTATGCATAAACTTTTATTTGCTTCCTTCTGAGCAGCAACCATTAAAAGTTCCAACCACAGAACGCAAACTACATCACAATGAAAACATTACTCTCAAGTCCACATAAATCTCCCTGACTTCCATGTTCTTCCTCTTTTGTTTGCTGCTTCTGAGCAGATAAGTATTACTCAGAGCTCTAGGATATTGTTGACTGATTATTTATTGTGATAATTTTTACCTACGATTGTAGAGTTTATGTATATTTTAACAGTTTATAAACTAAATTTATGGATTTGAGGGTTCATTGGTTGTGAAATATTAATGTACCGCGTTGGTCCTCATGACCAGCGTCTATACTTCATGAGGTTTGTTTTACGGGGTTAAACAGTTTAGTTTAAGTTTTATTTCAGTTTTACGCATTGTTAAAGCAGATCGTGTAAGAAACTGCTTAAAAAAAAAATATATATATATATATTTATAAAAAACGCCTTACTTGCCGATTTGTGTGCTCGGCTCGTGAAGTCATTTCAGCTCCGTCTCAGCCGAGCAGTGCAAAAAAGTTTGGAAAGTCTAGCGTGGTGCGCTGCTAAATTACGTGTGGCGGACGTAGACAGTATTAGCAGCCGGAGTGGTTCAGTTTCACTCTATTGAGAGGAATGCAGATGAAGCACGGTAGCTTCAGTAGGAATGGCAGCTTACTTCGGAGAAATGTTCGAATGCGCTTGAGCAGGGCTCACACGTTGAAATCAGCTGTTCGGTTACTGGGCAACGCGCAGTGTTGGCAGTTGATTTCTGAAGCAAGCGCGGTATAGGAGTATGGTGACACAGTGGGAGATTATTTAATTGAAATAATTATACTGTGAATAGAGGGAATAGAGTGAAGGCAAAACCACAATGTCTGAGAAGGAGTCTGTGCAAACTTCACAGGAGGATTTAATCCAAAGATGGTCTCTCAGGAACTGCAACAAGCTGTTAGAGCGGAAGTTAAGGAAGTATTGAAGACCAAGAGAACAGTTTATAGAACTCTAAACCACTTTACAGACCTCTAACCCAGATATTCCCAAAGAAGGACAAAGAGATATCAATGAGTCTGATGATGCTTTATTAAGAACTGAAGGTAGGGTAAAAGTCCTATTCCAATTTAGTGCTCGATGGGTATAAGTTTTATACCAGGGACCAAATGGAAGGACAAATGTTTGATGAATAATACCAAATTATTGCTAATGTGAGAAATAAAAAAAACGTGTGTGAAGAAGGTAAATAGAATAATACAAATTTCAAAGGAAAAGTGGGCAGTATGGGTGCAATGTCTTTTTACAAAGAGTGAAGAGACGAGCTGAATTTCTAATGCTTCGGGGTGATGTTGGCTCCTAATTTTTAAAAAACAGGAGGAAAGGGTTCTACCAAATGTGATAATAAAGGACAACCCACTGGACCATCGGCATGAATAGTAACTGCTTTAGACAAAACGTTTGGGTAAATGGCAGATCCTGTTCTCCTTGAACTATCATTACAAAGCAGTTATTCTTGAAACAATGTGGAAGGTTAAAAAAAAACCTAAAGAGTTAGAGCCTTCAAACTAATCTACATAAGCTTCTGATGGGTGCACTACTGATCTGATTAGGTTTTACAGAATCAACTTGGTATTTAAAGAGCTGTAATATAGACATTCATCTTTATGAAGCACTCAAATGAGTAAATGTGTTGGGGTGGAAAGACCAGTGAAAACTAGGCAGAGTGTTGAATCCCCGAAGTAAAGAACAGATGTTAGTGGTAAAAGAACTGAAATGTGGGGAATGGGCAGTTTTTCACAGAAACATAGAGAGTTGAAGGGGTACACACACACAATGGCACTGAAAGATGGTCCTTCACCGGTGAGAGACAGAAATTGAGTGCAGTAACTATCAAGCTGAGGAAGGAAATTAGTGAGGTCCTGGATACATTGCCTCCCTTAGTTTCGGCCAGCAAATCATATCACATGGTGAGACTAGTGTCGATTTGAGAGCGTTACATGTGAATATTTTAAAATCGACTGTCATCCTTTATCTAACATTAACAAATTAGTTGCAACTATGGAAGGTGCAAAATTGTATTCCATCATGGATCTTCATTCTGCCTACCATCACGTAGTGGTGGTTCGCAAACCTCTCAATCTTAGAGCATTCCTCACATCACAGGGATGTGTATAAGGGGATGCTTTTTGGGTTAGCCTCTATGACTTCTGTATTTCAAAGTACTATGGGCCAGTTTGCGATTACTAAATAGCACATTTTTGCAAATCGCTATTTGCTAATTACAAACACCCACGTACAAATGTTTTCTGGTGACTTATATACTCAAATTACTTTCCTATTTTCACTATACTAATTCACCACTAATCCTTTCTGGGTTCCGAAGTAGCGTGCTACTCGCCAAAAAAGTGCTTCAACACCACATCAAGGGTAGCAAGCGCTATATAAATGCAAACCTTTTTCCCTCTTCTATCCGTCCACTATCCTTCTCAATCCAAATAACTAACTAACATATCCACTACTCAAATTACTTTCATATTTTCACTATACTAATTCACCACTAATCCTTTATGGGTTCCGGAGGAGTAGCATGCTACTCACCAAAAAAAATCGCTTTGACGCCTTGTCAGAGGTAGTAAGCGCTATATAAATGCAATTACAATACAATCCTTCAAATGTGTATACCAACAAAAAACTGTGTCCGTGCAACTCAGTGTCCCAATCACATCTCCATCTGCTATTCTTTTGTGAGCTGTATACAGAACAGCGCAAAACTATATTAAGACCACTGTTGAGAAATGTAAAGATTCGGAAATGTAAAGAGGCACCTGAGTATTTGCAGCTATTCCACACTGACAGGTGTGTCAAACCATTTATAGATTCATCATGATCTCTGTACTGCAGGAGAATTGTTGGGAAATAATGACTCGCATCTTTTGAGCATTCTTTTTACTGAAAATTGTCTGGTTCCATTTATTTGCTAGTACTTATATGGTATCACAGCATACGTGTTTTGTATTTTAACCAAAATGAGGGGGAAAGTATTTGTATTGATTCTTTTTAATGCAGTCACTTTAACCTTCCATTGTATGAAAGTCTTTTGGATATATTGTATGACGGCTGTTATGTTTATCTTATGAAAATTATTGCATTTTTAAATTGCTTGTATTATATATGTGCTTTTATGGTTTGTCTCAAACCGAATAAAGACTTTTGAACTGAACTGTGTGTTCAACACAGTTTGCGATTCCCAGTGGGTCGCAAATAGACCTACCTCATTAATATTCACGAGGTAGGTCTCGGTTTGCGGCCCATTGGGAATCGCAAAAATCAAAGGGATGGCGGACTGCTGTGGTCTGCAGACCACCATGTCTGTGATTGCTTTTCAATAAAGCAATTATTATTTTATTTTTTAATGCAGCCTGTTTTCCTTAAAGCAAAACGGGATGCGTTTCAAATAGACAAATGAAATGTTTTCTTTTTACTAACATTTACAAATGGAAGGGGTCCCTGTGGGACCCCTTCCCTTTTGCAAATCGGTTACCACCTACTTGAAGTAGGTGATAATATGCAAATGTTTTGCAACCGCATTTTGTTTGCAAAACATTCACACATACCATTGTGATTCGGTATTAGGAAGGGACGCCCTAAACACACCCTTCCTAATACTGAATCGCAACCCCAATACGCGATTTGTTAATAGGTTACCAAATCGCAAATCGGGCCTTTGTACATTAAAAAACGCATTTTTGCAGTCCGATTCTGTGAATTGTGTCGTTTACGACCTCAAAAAAGCTTTGCACATCTTGCCCTATGTTTCAACTGTTCAGGGATATCGAAATATTGAATAAATGTTTCTAAGATGATAGTCTAATTTTCCACAAGAACAAAGCAGAGACTCATTGACGTAGTTTATAAAACTTTGAAGGAAAAGGGGCTTACGTTAAAAAAAAGAAAGAGCAAACTATTTTGTGATAAAGTTGACTATTTGGGTCACCCCACATCAGGTGATAGGGTTGTACCGAAATAATCTATTGTGGAAGTTAATCTGGAAGTGCCTGCTCATGACAACAAAGAAAACCTATTTTAGTAATTTTACAGAAAAAATGGAACCACTCCAACAGTTGGTGCATAAAGGAGAGGAGTAATAGGGAGCATCTGATAGAGTCGAGAAGGAAATTGCAAATGCTTTGATACTGAAACCTTTTTGTGAGGATAAGCGATGCATTGTCAAAGTAGACACTATTTTAGTTGGTGTGGGAGTGGTGCTTTTTCAAGTTGCAGGAAGTGAATGTGGCTTTCGCTCCGAGGACTCTAATCTGTACTGAAAAAATATGAGAAGCTACTTTTGACTTCGGTGTGGGCGATGGAACACTGTAAGAACTACATCTGGGGTAGTTTAGTTTTGCAAACAGGCCACAAACCACTGGTGGGAATTCTGTCTCTGGGTGGAGGCTGGAATTCTAATTCATGGATTTGCAGTTTGATACCTAGACAGCAAGAGTACAGTTTTAATGTTGGATATGGTCCTGGTAAGGTGACTGAAGTCAGAATGCTGGTCTAGGCTGCCTTGTGAGAATTCAGGGAGTTCTGTAGCGGTTTATGAAGAGGACATTGTGGCATCTGTTGAATCGTGAGTGGAGAAGGGATTGCCAAACCACAAGGAAATACCTGGTGATGTCTTGCCATATTTCTGATAACCTGGACGGTGAGGAAGATTTATTCTCTGAAGATGGGAGCTGTGCTCCTCCTTTTGGAATACGTGATGATATACTGAGGATAGGTCATGAGGGTCATCTGGAGATGTCAAGCATGAAAAAGTTGCTGCATGAGAAATTTTGGTGGCCTGGTCTCGACTGGTAGATCGTTGGGTGAGAGAATGTTCCAAATGCAATTGCAGCGAAAAGATGTCGAAAGCCAAACCAGCTCCTCTTGCACCAGCTTCCTAATCCGAAATGCTGTGGGAGAAAGTAGCCTTGAATATTTCAGGAACCTGTTAGAGGTTGCCAGTCGCCTTGCAGTGTGCCCTTGTTTTGACAACCTCAATTCAAAGTAGCCCGAGGTTGCAATTGTGAACCTTCTGTGATTTACTTTTTTTTTTTCTAACAGATGTTTTCTAGCAAAGGGAATCAGAATTTCCTATTGGCAAACAACATGGAACAACACACGTCTTTAAAGATTAAAGTGTTCTTAGCTATGTATGACATCAAACATTACAGCTGCGTTGTACGATCTCCACTGTAATGGATTAGTAGAACATTTTAAAAGATAGCATATTAGGGTCCTAAGGACCAAAGTGTATTCGATGTGTATTAAACCCCATAGCTCCACAGAGATGAGTCCTTTCAAAATACTCAATGGCAGACAGCCTGTCTTAAAGTTATGCCCATGGTGGTTTAAGAAGTAGCTCAAGAGTGCCGGTTTTGATTTACGGTATGAAGTGGTTGTTAAAAAGATGGTGAATAAACAGATGTGCGTTATGTTCAAATATGATTGCAATTTTGGTGTGCGTCAGCATGATTTTGTGGTGGGAAAATGGTTGAGGGTCCCAAAACTCAGTTTTATTAGAAAATAATCTTAATAATCCTCTTAAGGCTGTTAAAGTGAATCTGCGTAATGTTGTAATGCAAGATGGAAGTATGTGGAATGTCCGCAGAGTTGTTAAATGTGCACAGAAGTGATATGTTTCCACCCATAACTTGCGACTCAACTTCAGAAATAGTATGTTTTCTATATACATGCAGAATCTTTTCTATTGTTCAGAGTGTGGGATAGCCGTGCAGTTTCTCCATCAATAGGATTTGTTATGACAGTTGGATTAAAATGACCATGCTGATTAAACATACCACTGTTTACTCTTGTTGTCACGAGTTTTAGAGTAGTATAGTATTTATTAACCGTTCGATTTAAAATCTTTACAGTAAAACCAGCTAAAAATCAATGCCCACCCTCCGTGCCTCCCCCTTCTTGTTACGAGATCCTTTTTGCCTTTAGACCGGGGATTGGTTTCATGTTACACCAATATTACAATAAAACCCATTAAAATGTCTCTTCTTTGCCCATTGATGTTATTGCCGGTCCCTTATTGTCCGATAAACAGTCTCCGAGTTGCAAGAGCTAAGGATAGTGCTTTTATAAACTCGCTTCTAAGGCCTGTCTAATTAAATGGATAAACTTTGCCACTCTTGCGAGAATATATGTTTTTGTTTCCGAAAGACACCAGTCTGACGCATCCTTACACGATCTGATGCCAGAGTCCCTTAATATAGGACGAAGCAGCCTTTGTCGTTCACTCATCAGTTTAGGACAGCAACATAAAAGGTGAAACCAGGATTCCCTGTGATAGTTACATAGCCGACAGGAGACTGCACCATCTTCTCGCGCCCATACTGGGTTAAAATCCGAAATTCTAAAGGCCGTGAGCCTCATAAAAAGGATTTTCCTGCGAGCTTGGACCCCTAGTGCTTCCCGTAGATACTGTTGCGCTTTCCCCAAAGTATAGGATTTGTCCAGTGCCATCGTGATGGTATTATGGCGGAGTGCAGCTCAATCCTTTTCGAACGAAATGGAGCGGACTTGCCGTTTCATGGTATTTGACCAGGCCTTTTGCGAGATATCAGGTAGAGACAAACTATCAGCATCAATATTTAGGGTCCTTAGTGCTTTGCCCAACTTGATATGCCAGGGGGAGTCCTCTTCTCTAAAGATTGTTGCCAGGTGATATTTAAGAGTGTTATTCGAGGCTTTGAGGACCCTGATGTAGTACTTAATTAGGTCCCCCTGAAGAGCCAATTCAGGTCTGCAGAGTCCTAGTTCCAATCGTAGCCTGGTATTCCTTGCATGCCTAGGTGCTTGTAACACAGACTTGTGGGCTTTAACCTGAGCGGCTGCTATTAATTTGTCTAAAGCACCCGGGAATGCCAGGTAGCCATAGTTAATAGCCGGTATTAATTTTGCCTTTAGCACCCTCAGCATAGGATCTGCTGTCGGGCTGGACAGGCATTGGCTTAGGCGTCTCAATGTTAGGATTGCGCTGTTGGTTTTGGCAATTAGATGTTTTGTATGTCTTGCCGGAGTAGCCCTCTCGAGTTTTAGAGTACACAATCTGCGTGTGCCTGACAGTGCGTACCACAGAGGGTGCGAGACTTCAGGAACTGCAATTCAGCTCAATTTCATCACTGTCACTACTGCCCAAGTAAGGTATAGGTAGTATTCTTATGCCCAGCAAACATTTCAAGTATGAGCAAACAAGTGTTTGGTGCTGCTACGGGGTTTCGGACTTTTGGGTTGGAAGATTTGTTATCTTTATTGTTGCCATTGCTCTTATTACTTTTATATCATGCATATTGTTTGTAGGTGTCTTTTTCAAATTTTAGAATCTGAGCTGTGTACTGTGGCCAGCATGGAATTCCATCTTTTCACTTTGGTTCTTTGATCTGCCACAATCCTAGCGTCTTTCGTAAGCTCCCGTTTGAACTGATGTACTCTTGCAATAAATTGGTGTCTCAATCCACCTGACTATTAATGCTTTCCTTTCTACTACATATTGATAACATGGAAAGTGATGCGCTTCCACCCGGACTAGAGGTGCTCACTTGGAGGAAGATTTGGCAAGTACATGAAAATGAGATAGATACGTCACTGATCGTTATGGTGAAAGTGCCTGGTGTGATTACTGTGTTGTTATCGAAGTGATCCAACAGCTACCATCAACAGCTTTCTGTTTTCTTTCTACCACATGTGGTTATTTACACTTCTCATGTAAGTGTATTTCCTTTACACTGTACTGGTCTTATTATTTGTTGCCAAATATGCTGTCTCGTTTCTTTCAACTACTGTATGCAGCCCTGGTCCATCCCAACTTGCCAACCTCACTTCAGCTCCATCTTGCAGAACAGGTGAGGCACACGAGGAGTTATCGTTCACCAACGGTTCAATCATTCTTTTAGCATCTGCTGATGCAGTAAAACTCAAGTCATGTGACTTTCTCTGTGCCCACTGCCCCCAACAATAGCAGCAAAATGACTCCTGCCCAACTACAGGAGGCACCCAATATGGACACAAACTGCACTGATAACAAAAATAGCAGCCTTGTTAGAATTCCAAGTTCCAAGATATATGTTTGAAGCCCGTGGTAGGGAACAGCTTTGCGACGTAGGCAGGAGGGAACTGAATCTGGAAGCAAAGCTAAAGTGTGCGATGCCGCGGTCGAGGTAGCTGCCATTGGCTGTGTGAAGTGGGAATCACAGCTGATTTAATCAGAGGCACAAAGGCAGCAGGTCAGATATGGTGCTGTCCTACTCAGGAGCCGGCATTGCACAATGTAGCTTTGCTTCCAGATTCAATTCCCGCCTGCCTACGTCACAAAGCTGTCCCAAACCAGGGGATTCCTCATATATCTCGGAACCAGGCTACCCAGGAAAAGTCAGCTTATGCTACAGTCCCTTCCACAGGCCAGCTGTCCACGGGGATCATTATCTACTTCAGCAATTGCTGCGTCCCACAGCACTCCCTGTGGGGAGATGAGTGTAGGAAGGTGGAATCTGACTATATGGTTGCCCCCACTTTTTTTATGGTGTTTTGCTGGTTTATGACTTAGTTGGACTGGGATCCTGCTATTCAGGGCCCCAGTCTATCTGCTTTCTCTGTAAAAAGGTTTCCATGTGCCTTAGGCACATCTCTGATTGGAATCTGGAGTGCCCTTATAAGTCCCTAGTATATGGTATACTATGTACCAAGGGCATAGGTACCTCAGAGGCCTACCAGGGGCTGCAGCATGTATTATGCCACCCCTGGAAGGCCATCCAAACTGACACCACAGGTCTGCTACTGCAGCCTGGGTAAGGTGGTGCATGCACTCCTTACTGTGATATAGGTTACCTATATCACTAAATACATACACACATATAAACCTATAAGTCACTCCTAAGGCAGGCCTTATCAATCCTGAAGGCAGAGTGCGTGGTTCCTATGTGAGAGGGTGCCCCTGCATGAGCAGGGTCCCTCTGCAGCGGTCGGAGACCCTTCTCTGATGCTGTTTGTAGTGCAGCCTGACCATATACTCTTAAGCGCATTATAACCTCGCGTTAAATGCTAACTTTGGAATGGCTGCACCTAAACATGTCGTGTTTGGTGTCAAACATCTTGGAATACTACCCCCCGCCAATTCTGGCGGCGGGGGTAGCATTCCACCCTTCTAGAGGGAGAGACATGTTAACCCTGGCCTGGCCGGTAACTTCTTTCTAAAGCCTGGCATCACAAATGGATGCTACTGCCACAGACACCAGTCTGGCCTCCTGCTGCTGGACGAAACTCCGGCAGGGGAGGCCTGGACAATAGGTTTCCTGTCCCAGGGAGGTGTGACCACCTCCCCAGACAGGATAATGTGTATTGGGGCTGGGCGGGAGCACTTTCTGGTGCTTTGAAGTCCTGCACTGAGGGCACACTTGGTGTCCCTAGTGCATACCCCAGTTCAAACCGGATCAGGGGCTTGCAGCCCCTGCTTTGGCGCGAACTGGACAAAGGGAAAGGGGTGTAGCCACCCCTCTGCCCTGACCCACCCATAGGTGGGGCCACAGAGTAGTCCAACCCCTATCCTTAGTATAAGTATAGGAACCCAGTCCTTAGGACTTTAGATTATCCCTGGACGAAACTCTGAAACTGAATCCTGGACCTTCAACGCTCTACTCACGATTAGAGGACAGAAGAATCTCCCTTGGGGTCAAGGAGTGACTCCCCTGCTTGGCAGGCACCAAAGAAGCATCTGTCCGGTTCGCATTTCTGAAGCTCCCGTCGGACGCATCACCAGAGGTGGGTTCTCAGACTTCCCCGAGGCTACCCTGAGTCCCCAGCAAAGCTGAGGCCCGTGGCTATCGTGGGTGACTTGAGACCGTGACCCCTGGACACTGAGCACATTTGCAAGTGCATCCTCTTCTGGGTCTCCCAAGAAGTCGTGCTTTGGGCTCCGAGTAGCCCTAGCCTCCAGCACCAACTGCACCGAAGATCACTGGCCCCCACTCCACGAGTGTCCTGTAAGCCAGATCCACGTGCGGCGTCACGAGGCTCCTTCGCGGTCGCTAGCCCGTTGGCTAGTAGCCCTTAACGAAGGCCAATCTTTTCTAACTTGGCATCCTGGTTGCTCCAGGCCTGCCCTCACTTACCCTCGCTGGGTGAGTTCCCCAGACCTTGCTGGTCTGCACCATCGACGATCTTCCTCTGCATCGAGACTTGCCGTTGCCAAGGCTTGTTGGGTCCAATCCGGTCGCCGACACCTCAGCACTCGACAGACATCGTGTACCAGCCCGAATCCTGCTCCTGGTCGCCGACAACGCCTCCTGGACCTCGTGGCTGAAGAGTCAAGACGACCGTCAACGCACCCGAAGCACTCGACATCGGTGGGCATCTGTCCATCACCTTCCTGGTCACTGGCTAGTGACCCAGACTCTGTCCCCTCTGCTTTCAGGTTCTTCAGAACTCCGATCCACTCTTGGATCCACCCGGACACTTTTCTCTTGGTCGCCAGCAGCACTTTGCAGCAGATCGCCATTCAAATCGACGACGAAACCCGACCCCGAAAGGCACCTATGCACCCGGCTTCCCTGGGTGCGGTAACACGAGTACTCCGGTGCTCCCGTGGGTAGAGACTCTTCAAAGTCCTAGATCTCAAAGGGTTTGGTCCAAGTCCTCTTTAAGTGTCCCTTTTCTCTAATTTCCCGATCACGACTTTCTCCATAGAAGTCAACGGCGTATCGCGGTTGTGTATTTACACTGCACGCGTCCCCCGTGGGTCCCCTGTGTCACTACCTTGGGTGGTTCCTTGTGGTCCAAGCACTTCTAGAGGCTCTAGGCCTAGTGTCTAGTTCAGTCGTGGTTCTTATACCACTTTATTGGTATATGGTTTGGTACGCCCCTAGGGCCCAAACGTGTATTTGTGCTATTACTGTGTTTAAATAACTTCTAACTTATGTACTTCGAACTCTAGCCTCATAAAGAGACTAGAGGGGTGTGTTTAGCAATAAATACATATATTTTGAATATATACCTGGTGTGGTGCTCTTTCATTTGATCACTCAAGAGATTATAGACTGGTAAAACAAGCTGCTTTACATTCCTTCAAGACTTAGCCTGAAGGCTGCTCTCCATAGCTACCACTAGGATAGCTTTCAATAAGGTTGTCTTTAACCTATCTCCAATAAGGGGTTGTTTGGACTGGTGCAAGGTGCCCACTATAATTAGTGGACAGCATATACCAGGCCAACTTCTCACAATGAGTACATCTGTAATTCTTCAATAAGGGCACTAAGTGACACCCTATCTCTGCTTCCACTCACTACTTAGGATTGCAACGCTTGATTTCCCCCCTCATACCAGATACTGGGCGCTCTTGCTACCGCCCTGATGATGACCTCAGTTTAAACTAGGTCGAAATGCCAGCGACAACAGTCCTATGTAGACTCCTACCATAGTGTTAAAAAGTATGTGCAAAAGGAGTCATAGGTCTTTTTAATAGTGATGCACAATTTTTTTTGTTCATTCCATCACCCTTAACTGCACCTCTTCTTCACTAAAAGCATGAGCACCAGATCCTCTATATGCAAACAAGTATACATTGGATTTAAAACATGCAATAAATAAATTAACTGCAAAAGAACAGATCTCTCTCAGACTGTTTTCATTATATGCTTTGGTATTTTAAATTGGATACACCCTTGGTCCTCGAGTACAAGGAACAAGTTGTTTTCGCTGTATAGATTCAAATCCTTGTGAACCATTGTTTTTTTTTTTTTTTTTAACATAGTGCAATCCGCACAGTCATCAAACAGAATTTTAGAAATAGATTATGCGCTATAAAAGTGCATTTCACACCAAGCTGTATTTACGTCCTGGGAAAATTTGCATAAAAATTCTCATTTATTCCCTAGTTCTTTCCAAACCAGTCAAAGGAAAGATGACAAGAGTAGCCACTCTCACTTGAAATGGATTTGGCTTTTTTTTTTTTTTACATTTGCTTCCTTGTTAACCACATAACAGTTTAAAATCCACAGGACTAAGGTGAAGCTGCACCATTAGCCAGCACTCACACTCTAAAAATCGTTCAAGCACCACTGGGTGGAGAGGCATGGTGAACAATCAGGCCAATAGGCATAAAGTCTCTGCCTCCAAACAAATGTGTCTGTAGGCATCCTACCTGCTTTTTGAATTGGCCGGCATATCTGTTTTCATTTGGAGTGCACAGGCAAATCTACTCGCCCACTTGCTAAGACAAGGCAGATTTTAAAAGGGCGAGCTATATTTAGGGCCTACTCGCCCGTTCTGGGAGCTGACAGAGACCAGGTGTTCTGTTCACTCAGAAAGTGAAGGAGAAATAAAGATGCCTTTAATTCTTGCTTTTATCTTGTCATATTTGCTCTGTGTTCAGAGACAGAGATCACAAGTCAGTTTACATCTTCCTACAATTTCTTTTCTTTCGCTGACTACAGAATTCCAGAATTTTATGAAGTGAACTGTCTGACCTGCTGTACAAAGAATGTGATATGAAAGGCTGTAGAGTGTCCGTTTTAGCAGTAGTTACGAAAGCCCATTTTTTGTAATTGTGTGATAAAAAAATATTTTACTAGGAGCAAAATAAATCAGGACACTTTACTTGGTGATGTGCAAATGATAAAGGTGTGCTGAAACCCAATTTTCACATATTCTTATTTATACACTATATAGTTTTATTAGTAAAACTGCATGTTAGAGGGAACGTTTTTGGCCATTTCAATGGGTAATTTACCGTCTATAAACAACAGTGCACTACCACAGTATACTTTAGTAATCTATTCATTAAAAGTAAGTTTTTAAACAAACTGAGAAACACCCCTGCCCTGATGGCAATGCTATTAGTGAACGAAAAGGCAAGTCAGGGATCATGTGTACCCTATATATGGGCTAGATTATTATTATACATGAAGCAAAAGTTTAGTCTATTTAATCAAACAAAAGTGTTTTTTTTTATACCGCAGAAATGCTGAACTCACATTTGAATGTGCTCTCAAATGTGATAATTAAGAAAAAGGCGGCACTGTAAAATAAACCATTTGCCTAGGATCACAATTTGAGATCAGTTTACGGGTCAAGTTTATTACAGTTAGGTTGAGTAGATTATTCAAGTTACTAGACCTGCAGGTCTAGTAACATTTTATGATTTTTCGAGGCTTGAATGCGGGTTCAATGATCGCATGCTCACTGAATAAAGCAGTGCGAGTCTGCCTCTTTTTTCAAAGCGAGACTGGAATACATGTGCTGTAAGCAGTCAGGCAGCTGAACTGCTGCATCTGCAGTACTGTCTTGTTGACCAACATGTATAAAACCCACAAAGATCTCGATCTGCCAAAAATTGGCTCAACACTGGAAGAGGGAAATGGGAATTTTAGTCCTGTTCCTAAGCACAAGCAGACCTGTGAGACTCACCCTTCAGCCCCCAAATGAACTTCCGTGATTTATAGATCACTTTGCAAAATCCTAGCGCATCCACATGCCCCATGGACCTTGTAAAGGGAATAGTGACTGATCATTATTTCAGTATACTTAATATTTGTCAGATGGATAAATCATCTGTACCGCCTAGACACATAAGAATCATGCTTGGGGGGGGTCATATCTCAGCCACATAAGGGGCAGACACCTTCATTGTTTTTTTTAGAGGGAGGAGGAGGATTCTTACTTTCACTGCCCTATTCAACTATCATGTAGATAAAGACATACACTTCTTAATTATATAGACGTGCTTGACCTTTTGTGTTATTTGATCGAGACACCCTGCATGTGAATGCCTAACTCATATCTGTCAACTAAGATTCATACCGCTCCTTTTAATTTTTTTTTTTTTTTTTTTTAATATGTGGGTAGGTGAAGCCATCGATGAACTCAAAATGCCAACATTTTTAAGGAGACCGAGCTCCATATACCAATGCAAACAATAAGGACTGTAGTTATGCTCAAACTAAATCTATACCAGGTGTGTGTATTAAAGTAAAGGATGCCTGGATGTTAGGTCGTTTTTATTTTTAGGTGCAATGATAAATGTGTTTATTGGTATAAATTAAAACCTAGTCATAACCTATTTTTCTGCTATTTAAAAAAAGAAAAAATATAAGAAAAATTTACAAATTTCCAATTGACAGGCAGCGTTTTGAATTCAATAATTAGTGGTAGTAATATTAATTGAAGTGAAGCACAATAAAAATGGCAATATCTGTTGCACTATCCTGTGTTAACAAAAGTAGGAGAAACAATGACTGTAAACAACAAACTGCACTATGATTAGGGCTCTCAATTTTCTATTGATTTATACAGCCTTACTGATGTATACAGATAAAGACAGAAAACAGTGTTTCAATGTCCGTATTTATACTTAAAAACTGAAAATTACAGAAAGCAAGTCATCTTATGACTGACTCTCCATGCGGTCATTCATGACTTCAAGACCAATACTGAGGTAGACATACAGCATGGCGATTTAAAAAAAATATAAATTAAAAAAACACAAGATATTTCTTTAAATAGCTGTCTATGTGCTTTTATTAGAGAACATAGTTTTTTAAATAATCGTTGCTTATAGCAGCAAAATCCCTGTGCGGAGTCCCACAGGGATCATCGCTGAGCCTGACCCTCTTCAACATCTACATGGACCCCCTCGCCGGCATCGTCCGACAACAAGGCCTCAACATCGTCTCCTACGCTGACGACACCCAGCTCATCCTCTCCCTCACCAAAGACCACGCCACCGCCAGACTCAACTTCCAGAAAGGAATGCAGAAGGTCGCCGCATGGATGACCAACAGCTGCCTCAAGCTCAACGCCGAGAAGACAGAAGTCCTCATACTCTGTACCACCCCTTCAGCATGGGACAACATCTGGTGGCCAACAGCCCTCGGAAGCCCACCGACCCACTCGGACCACGCCAAAAACCTTGGCATCGTACTTGACTCATCCCGCACCATGAACCGACAGGTCAACGCCGTCGCCTCCAGCTGCTTCAACACCCCCCGCATCCTCTGCAAGACCTTCAAATGGATCCCCCCGGAGTCAAGGAAGACAGTCACCCACCCACTCATCACCAGCAGACTCGACTATGGAAACGCTCTATAAGCCGGCATGAACAGGTCCCTACTCCGAAAACTCCAGGTGATACAGAACACCGCCGCCCGACTTGTCCTCGGCATCCCCCGGCATGAACACATCAGCCAACACCTCCAAACGCTCCACTGGCTCCCCGTGGAGAAAAGAGTCACCAACAAAATCCTCACCCATGCCTACAATTGCCTGCACAACTCTGGACCCGAATACCTCAACGACAAAATCAACTTCCACGTACCCAAAAGAATACTCCGATCTGCCAACCTCGCACTGACCGAAACCCCTCGTATCCTCAGAGCCAGAGCAGGTGGAAGATCCTCTACACACAAACGCGGTGGCAGGGTATATCCTGCTGCATCAACTACCCGTGTTTGTCCTGGGTAAGATTCGATAAATTCAAAAATACTGTGTACAGTTTGCCAATAGTCAATGCCCACCTCCCAAAACCAGCCACCAAAAAATGGTTTCAAATACAGTACATAAACACAAAAGATGAGAGAGGCATTGCTATACATGCAAAAAATTCATAAAGTTTAAATCCCACAGCAGAACGCAGACTGTGATGACAGAAAAATAATTCCTTCACATCTGTAGTGTTATAAATTCTTTTATTCAGTGCTTAAAACACAGCAGCCAACGCGTTTCGCCCAGACGGGCTTCTTCAGGGCAAAATTGGTAGTCCACACAGTCCAGGAAAGGGGGGGCGTGATTTCAACGGGTATTAGTCCGGATCAGTCCGCACATACTTTACTAAATGTGTCCGATGCAGAGCCTGAAAGAGATTCACTCTACGTAAGCATCTGTAGTAGCTGTCCCCTTCATTGGACCAGGGCGTAGCAAGTGTAGGGCGTTTAATCGCAATCCTTTTCAAGCGGTCATCATGGAGTATCCTGTCACGTCGAAAGTTTCCAGGTGGAAGATCTTTCTCTCACATTGCGGCCAAAACCTGGAATGAACTCCCGGCAGACATCAGACTCGCCCCCTCCCTAAACACCTTCAGGAAGGCCCTCAAGACCTGGCTCTTTGGCTAAATGGAGATGCGAACGCCCCCTCCCCCCCACCCTCAGCGCCTTGAGACCCTCACGGGTGAGTAGAGCGCTCAACAAACCCCCGATTGATTGATTGAAAAACAAACAACCATATGTGAATGTAGCCCATGACCTCTTCAGGTCCCAGGTCGCAACTCCCCACGCCGCTGCAGTAGCACAGATACCGCTCCCAGCACTCCAGCTGCTCAGCCCGTGGTTCGAGCCCCAGACCCTCAGAGCCACCGCCAGCCTTCTCCTTGGATTCATTTTCCCTCTCTCAGCCTTTTTAGGTCGAGCCTAGAGTCAGCGCGCATGCGCTGCTCTGCGAGGCATGCTGTATTTCTTCTGTGAAGTTAGTAGACGCCCACACACGCCCACCCCTTTTTCATTGGTTGCATGGTGTGCCTTTAAAAATTACATTGCTTTCGTTGGTGAATAGTGATCATTTGTCCCGCCTAGTGGCTGTTTTGTTCCCTCCCTGGCGACTGGCCCTGCTACATGGATGCCTTCCCAAGTGGCCATTTGTTTTGCTTCAATGGACTACTTTTTCTTTCGTCCTTTACTCGCCGCTTGCTTGCATTTTTTAACCTCCTGCTCCATTTGTTCCACCCCCCTCCCCGGCCTCTCTCCCGCCCTGCTTTCACGTTCCCCCACTCCCGCAGACGGCGCTGCCGCCAGTGTAGCGGAATTTTTTTTAATAATCAAATCCTACCCAGCCGCATTCTAAAGGCATCTTCTACAACAAATGTAACTGACGGAAACAATTGCAGCAGCTGCGCCACCTCGAGCGGAGCGTGGAGGGAGAGCGGCATCGCCAGGGCTTCGCTGCAAGAATGACCACCAGGGCAGGACAAGTTAGGTTTCTGTTTCTTCGCTGCGGGAGTGGATTGCGTTCCACGTACAGTGATTACATGCTTCAACAGGCACAGCATATCAAATAGATTAGCGCACGCATGGGGCCTCTCCGCTTCCGGTCACAGACACTGAGGTGCACATTTTACCGAAGGGAAAGCTTTCCTGCTGGATGATAAGTCGTAGTGAATGGCAACAGTAAGTGCCTCGCTGACGCGCCGCTGCGCTGCTCTTCAAAGCTCCTTCATCTTGTTTTATGTTTATATGGCTCGCAGGGGCTGAGCTAAACCTTCAACTGAGCTGTGTGTGCTGCTACTAAACTTTTCTCCGGCGCTACTCTCTGGGACTCTGGTTTGTTTACCTCCTTAACTAGTGGTGAATAGTCACACACCAGACTCGGGCCGCGAGAGCCATAGAAGCAAAAAGCCACAAATAGTTGCATAAAACATGGCCATAGATAATTAATTGAGTTAAATTCAACATACTATCCTACAGTGTACACGTAGAAACCACCACCAACATGTTACGAAGTAGAACGCAGCTAAATTCATGCTCTGTTTTGAACCAAAAATTATTAGAAAATTACGAAATGATATCCAATGTTAAATATGTGTCCTATTACTTTCTAAACAAAATGTACCCTGTGATTAGCTAACCCTGTGAAAACATCTGATTTGAGAGAACAATTTGCTATCTCTCTCTCTGCCGTGACTGGCAACATGACCTTTTTAGCTAGCACCCACGAAATTGTGCTCAAAGTGAAATATGTAAAATAAACCTTTTCTGAAACCCACAGGTGAAATCCGTTCATTCCAACATGCCGTAAAGTTTACAGAAGACACGTGACCATGAAAATCAATCCGAAAAATAAACATGAAAGAAATATATGAAACACCTCATTAACGCATATTGTGCGCCGTGTGATCCTCTGCAAGCGTACGATCTATGAGATCTAACAAATAAACCTGAATATAATAAAACATGAATTATAGTCAATTAAAACATGCCTGCCCCCGCCTTTGTGGGACACACTGCCACGGTAATGGGAAGGCACAGAGACTACATAAATACAAAGCTTTTTTCCCTCTTCTATCCTTCTGCTATCCTTCCAAATCCAAATAACTGACTAATCTATCCACCACTTAAAATTTACTTGCATGTTTCACTATACTAATTAAACACTAATCCTCTATGGGTCGCGGAGTAGCGTGCTACTCGCCGAAAAAGCGCTTCGACGCCTCGTCAGGGGTAGTAAGCACTATATAAATGCAATTACAATACAATACAATACATGTGCTACAAGTACCAGGACTGGGCACAGTTTAAGACAGGTACGAGAACGAGCAGGCACATAAAGGAATTATAGAGAAAGGCACAGACACAACCACGTTTAGGAGTGGACACCATGAAACGCAGGTACTTGAGTTGGAATGAATATCGTCATTTGCAGACATGCAGAGGAGTGGACAAAACCAGATAAAGTAATTAAATCAATCACCTGCAGCCACATTGAGGAATAGACACCATCACATTTAGGGCACAGGCAGAAATGAGCACATTGACATGGAGGAACGAGCGCCTCCACTACCTGCAGACTCACGGAGGAATGTTCACAATCACAGGCCAGTGCAAGTAGGAATGTTAACATTGTATGGCTTATTATTTTTAAAGCGCTTTACATAACCATAAGGTAGCCCGAAGCAATTAGTTGGGGGGATGCAGCAGAGATGCAATCTCGGACAGGGAGCAAAAGACCCAACATACAAGCAACTTGAGGAAAGGCACAATTATACTCAAGCACATAGAGAAATATGTCAATGCTAGATCCTTTAGGGAACACAGTTAAAGAGAAGTTGACAATATAAAGTCAGTACAGTAAGTCGTTGTGACGTTACGTTCGAAAAAGCAATGGAAATAATAAGCAGACAGGCCTTAAAGTAAAATACAGTGCAGGAGTGTTCAGAGAGAGGTATATGAAGCGAGGTTACCACATGACTCCATGTCACAAGAGCACACCTGTTCCACTTCATGACTTGTTCATACCGTTTTTTTCAGGTGTGAAAGTATACTGGTTGTAATTGAGCTGAATGAACACTAACATTCCCAGAATTCACTGACGTTGTAAATTAAAACCTGCTGGCGAAAAACGGGTGCCCTCATGACTTAAGAATCTTATGGGGATTTTAATTTGGAGCAGCAGGCCCACTGAGACTCAAACTAAGGCAAGTACATGGTCTAGCAGATACAATCGCATGGACACGCCATGGAGACAGTGGCTTCCAGCAGACACGGTGCAGGTTTTCTGGACGGTTGCTTTTTGGTGTTCCTCTTGTCAGTAATGTATTTACCGTGCAAAAGCAAGGGAGGAAGGTTAGCAAATTCTTGTCTGCTGACCCAGGGCTGTTGGATTGCTCCTGCATTCACTGTGAAGGGTTTGCATGGGGTTTACATTTGAACACGGTGCCCGCTTTTATATTTACTAAACCAATTGTTTTAAGTCTATCAAATGCGAGACCTATTGCATTGTAAATGCTTGTTTTTTTCTGTCACGGACCCTCTTGCCTGCTTTGGGTCCTATTTCACTCTATTTTATTGGCAATCGCTTTCCTTGCTCTTTCTCTGCCCTTTTCTTCATTCCTTTTTTCCTTGCCGTTGGCATCTTCCCTCCCCCCCCCCCCCCCATCTTGCCTCCCTCCTTCTTCCTCCCATTCCATCTGGAACTGTTCTTTCCCTTGTTGGGCTGTTTCGTCTTTTCCGCCGCCAACCGGTCTGTGCCGGTTCACCGCCCCTGCAGCTCTTGAACCCTGCCCTCCCGCCTCTCAGACTGCCCCCCCCCACCTCCCAGGCTACTTAATGGACGCCGCAAGGCGATCATGCGCCACTGGCGTGCGCGCCAAAGGCAAGCCTGTCTGCTCTTGGACCGCGCCCAGCACAAGGAACCCTGGTTCCACCGCCCACCACTGCTATACCTCCAACAGACTCTGCGCACTCTACCCCAAGAGCCGGGACATCATCTGCGGCATGGCTTCACCTTGCTCCACGGAAGGACCCTTCACCTGCCACCATTGCCGCTTCACCTGCAATACAGGTACCCCCACGACCACTACCCAGTCGACACCCAACCTGAGACCGCAGCTCCACTGCACGTTGCTCAACCCCCGATCCCTCTGCGAGCCCACCACAGAAAACTGGGACGCCATAACCAACCTCTCCCCTGACGTGATGTTCATAACAGAAACCTGGTTCACCCCCTCATCGGCACCCGACCGCCATCGCGATTCCCCCACAGGATGATCTACCGCGACCACCCCAGAAGACGTGTCGGAGGCATTGCCATCATCCACAAGGACTCAACTGCACCGCCTCGAATGATGACAACACCGATCAAGGAATACCTCAACTTTCAGAACAAACCAGACGCCAAAACCACCATCACAGGAACCCTCGTCTACAGGCCCCCGTCCCAGCTTCAGCAATTCCATCCCCGATTTTATTGCCCCTCTGACAATAGACTCTAACCACTACATCTTCCTGGGAGACCTGAACTTCCACCTAGAAGACCCAAACAATGCTAACTCCACCACCCTCCTTGAGAACATGAGCAACATCAGCCTCTCTCAGCTTGTCACCACCCTCACGCACAGTGCAAGACACACACTAGACCCCATCTTCTCCACCAGCGACAGTCAAGTTCTCCCACACCACCAAGCTGACCTGGACAGACCACAACTTCATCCACTTCACCCTCAATGCCCCACGAGAGACCCAACAAAAATTCCCACCCACCCACACTAAACCTAGAGCTGTACTACAGAACCCCTCTGGATCACCGCCCTCAAAGAAGCAGAACCGGTCCCCTCTGATACCGTCAAACTTAGCATTCACAACTTCTCCAACTGGATATCCTCAGCCGCCAACACCATCGCTCCCGCAAAGAACACCACCAGCTACAGACCTACTAAGCACACCACTTGGTTCACCCGGGAGCTGCTGACCCCCAAACGCAACTTCAAGAAGCTAGAGAGACAATGGCGTTCAAGACCCCCGCCAACCTCGCCACCTTTAGATCCACCACTCAACAACTACCTCCACCGTATAAGGGAGGCCAAGAAGGAAGCCCTGACCAACTGCATTGAGATGAGCGCCAATCACACCAAGGAATTCTTCAACATCATCAGCGAATTCTCCTGCCCCTCTGCTACCGAAAACACGATACACCCCTCCCAAACCCTCTGCGACACTGGTGGACTACTTTCACCACAAGATCACTGACATCTACAGCAACTTCGACCCCCAACCTCAACTACCAACGCACCCAAACTGATGCCTACCACTCCCACCAGATCACCGACTGGAAGCAACTCACGACCGAAGACACCATCTACATCATGAACTCCATCCACTACCGAGCCCCCACCGAGCGATGCCCACACCACATCTACAACCTAGGAAAGGAGGTAATCGGCAGCCTCCTCACGGAAATCCTCAACACATCCATCACCACAGCCACCGTTCCGGATGCCTGGAAGCACACAGAAGCCAAGCCCCTCCTGAAGAAACCCTGCACCAATCCCAACGAACTCAAGAACTTCAGCCCCAACTCGCTACTCCCCTTTCCAGCCAAAGTTTTGGAAAAAGCCATCAACCGCCAACTTACGGACTACATTGAAGAAAACAACCTGCTTGATGCCTCCCAATATGGTTTCCGGCCCAATCACAGCACCGAGACTGCAGCGACTGCAGCAATGGATGACATCAGACGCCTCCTCGACATCGGTGGAACAGCCGCCCTCATCCTCCCCGACCTCTCAGCAGCGTTCAACACCATCTCCCATCACACCCTCGTCACCAGACTCCACCACATCGGCATCCAAGGCAACGCACTCAACTGGATCTCCTACTTCCTCTCCGGCTGAACACAGAGGATTCACCTACCACCCTTCTCCTCCGCACCCAAAGACATCATCTGTGGCGTCCCCCAGGGCTCCTCCCCCAGCCCCACCCTCTTCAACCCCTACATGACACCTCTTGCAGACATCACCCATGCAACCACGGACTCAACATCATCTCGTACCCAGGCGACAACCAGCTCATCCTTTCCCTCACAGAAAACGCTGACGCCACCAAAGCCAACTTCCATAACACCATGACCGACATTGCCAACTGGATGAAGTCCAACTGCCTAAAACTCAACTGGGATAATACTGAGGTCCTCATCTTCGGAAACAAGTCCTTCCCTTGGGACGACACATGGTGGCCCAACGCACTCGGCCCCTCACCCACCCCACCCGCCACGCATGCAACCTCGGAATCGTCCTGGACTGCCAACTGACCATGAAGCAGCAGATCAATGCCGTCTCCTCTGCCTGCTTTCACACCCTCCGCATGATCTTCTGATGTATTCCAGTCTCGACCAGGAAGACAGTCATTCAGACTCTCGTCTACAGCCGACTTGACTACGGAAATGCACTCTATGTCGGAACCACCAAACAGCTCCTGAACCGCCTCCAGACCATCCAGAACTCAGAAGCAAGACTCAGCCTCGACCTCCCCAGAAGAACCAGCATCTCCCCTCACCTCAGAGATCTACACAGGCTCCCTTACCGGGAAAGAAGCCTCTTCAAACTCCTCACTCACGCCCACAAAGCCCTCTACAATTCTGGACCCACCTACATCAACAACCGCATGACGTTCCATCTACTGACCAGGGAGCTCCGCTCCTCCTCCCTCGCCCACATCATCCAACGCCGATGCGGCGGTCGCTCCTTCTCCTACCTCGCCGCCAAGTCCAGGAACGACCTTCCCCTCTACCTACGCACCTCCCCTTCACTGAAAGTCTTCAAGAAGAAGCTCAAGACCTGGCTCTTTGACCGTCACGGCCAGCCACCCGAGGCTCACAGAATCCCAGCACCTGGAGACCCCCTGGGGTGACAAGTCGTGCTCTACAAGAACCATCTGATTGACTGATTGAACACCAAATTACAAGAAGCATGCTTTCTGGTCCATGATCTAGCTTTCTGCCAAATTTGGTGCAATGCTGTTCAGACATTTTAGCGGTATCGCTATTGAAATTGCATTGGCAAAATGTGTTTTGGGACCCCCACTATCTCTTGGCCCCCGCTTGATGGATCACCCCAAAACTTTCTAGGAAGAAGCGGAGGTGGATGAAACTTTTTTAGGAAATATATATATTAAAATCCAGGTTGACAGACCTATAGGGAACTCACAGGCATTATAAAAGGAGATTCCTGGTATGTGAATGACTCTTCCCTAGCACTAATGGTATTTCAGATACACTGTCCTAATCACAACCCCATTCCAAAGGCAGCCTGAGCTTTACCTTACCTTTCTTCTTTATTTCACACTCACAGATTAACATTTGTCTAATCTTCGCTGTCCTTTTACTCTCCCTTTGGACCTCCAAATGAGCCATGTACCACGTAATAATTGCAGACAGTCCTGACTTTTTAGCACACAACATTGTATGCGCTGGGACCTGCAGTGTTGCCTTTTAGGTCATGCCTGTGACAGCACATGCGGTGTATGCACTCTCGTTGCAAGAGATATTATATACAACAAGGAGCTTGGAGCCCACCCATTGCTTATCATTCACTGGCTTCATTGTCAGCCTCCTAATTGGGCAGCGTGTGCCCGCTTCACTACCTCTTCATTCCTCTGGAGTATGGACCAAGTGCAGTTTGCTTCATTTTGATTAAGACCCTTCTGCTGCTGTGATTGAGGTACTATATTTAGGTATTCTTTTATTTTTTATTTCCGTTGCGTTGCTGCTTCTTTTATTTTCTTCTTCCTGCTGAGTTGCTTCATGTTCCTTCTTCCCACCCCATCCATGTTACTGCTTACCTCCCACCCACCCGGCCTCCTGTTGTCCATGTTGCCTCTTTACTCCCAGCCTCCACCCTCCCAGTGTCTGTGTTGCCCCCCAACCTCACCCACCATAAGAAAAAAAAATGCTATGATGCACTCAATGCTGGCCGTGTCCATTGTTCCCTGTAGGGTGTGCACGTGTGTACACCCAAACTTCCCAGAGTGCGCAATCTCTACCATTTGCAGTGATTGTCCTTTTAAAACTGAATAGCACGGTCACTTGCATGTTTGAAAAGCACAGGGAGCAGCGGCGGCGATCTCGTGTGGAAGAGCAGACCACCATGGCAGTGGCGTAACACAGGCCACACGCAGCCACTGTGGTGGGGGGGGCCCCAAGCTCCACGGGGCCCCCTCAGCACAGTACTCTGGCCGGAGAGCTCCTGATTTAGTCCGGAGGAGGCCTTTCCAAGTGCCTTGCAGGGGGGCCCCCTCAAATTTCGTTATGCCAGTGCACCGAGGAAGAGGGGAGCAGCAGTTTAGAATTCCTCTTCCACGGCAGGGTGTGGGGCTGCAGAGAGTCAAAAGTGGTGAAGAAAAGTGTCAGGGGCACATGCCACTTGCTGCATTAGTTTTGGCGATAGACAGCGGGGGATACATGGTTATACAGGCAGCAGCTGCTCCTCTAAAGAATGTGGGGCATATTAGCAAGACTGGCAA
Organism: Calotriton arnoldi; assembly: GCA_963921515.1. NCBI lineage: Eukaryota > Metazoa > Chordata > Amphibia > Caudata > Salamandridae > Calotriton > Calotriton arnoldi. Next base: position 3,313 of record CAWUFW010023810.1, on the reverse strand, counting down.
TAAAATTATCGCCGTTTTAGCGGCAGGAAACTGCCGCTAAAACGGCGATAATTGGCTTGCTAATAAGCGTTATAGAATTCCAATAGAAGCCCAGGTTAGATGTCCTGCACATCTTACCTGGGCTTCTATTGGAATTGTATAACGCATATTAGCAAGCTAATTATCGCCGTTTTAGCGGCAGTTTCCTGCCGCTAAAGCGGCGATAATTTTATCGCCAGTCTTGCTAATATGCCCCTGTGTTTTTATGGCAGTGTACTAAATGCTCTAACTGGCATTGTTTGGTGTCTGGGCATGATGGTCGTCATTATCTCCATACGTGTTCAAAACGGAAGCACTGATTTGTTTGACCAGGGATGTTTTACCTCTTGCGGCCTAAGTCTTCATTCTAATGTTTTTTAAAGTCTGTGCGCTGGTCATTGTTCGTGTTTTCTAGTGGGCAGTAGATGCTGAAGGGACAGCTTCTGCTGCTCTTGGGCCACCCATTCCACTACTGGGGGTGATAATAAAAAATATAAAGATCAGCCTGCTCACTCTTCCTGCATCAGTACACAGGCTCGCCTGTCTTGGTAATGTTTTTTTAGCTCTTGTAGAAGCTGAGCGCTGAAATGTTCGCCAGTAAATCAAGCATCAATCATTTTTTTTTTTAAAGAGTATTTTTACTTGCATTTTTTAATATTCAACACACGTCTTATGAATTAGACAACATCATGTTTAGAAACAAATTACTTAGTGGAGGTGGTAATACACTGCAAAGGAACGCACCTCAAAGTCCGATAACAGAACCAGGGATCGAGTCCTGATAGAACTCTTGCAGGCTATGTATACAGTGGGTTGCGCTCCAACAATATTCTAACATAGAACCGCCACCCTCAGATAATGGCCATATTTCTCAGTGCATGTTCCACCAAAATTTGTTCACGATAAATTACATGTGAGAATTTCCATCAATAGTCCTGAATACAAATATAACCTCCGTACTTATCGCAATGCTACTTCATTTATTGAAGAACAAACCTTATATTAAAAAAAAGAGGAAAATAACACAATTTAAACAATAAAAAAGTAATTGGGCCGTGTGCAGAGGGGTGAATTAGATCATAGCTAGCGTAGTATGCAGTTAGGGGAGTCACAACATAGTGAAGCTTCCCACGGGGGCTGAAAGGGAATGGGGGGGGGCTCTCAGTTATTGGCAGATCCACCGTGTTGGAGCGGCAGGTTACCAACCTTTGTTCCCTCTTAGTCAGCCACCTATCAGGTCAGTGCCCAGCGCTATCTAAAGGTTCAGTAGGGTTCTCAGATTATGCATCTATGGAGCGGGGTCCCTGGCCTGGGTCCAGATCTGTCCCATCAGATGCGTGCCCCTCAGGATTCTCCCAGGTCACCATCACCTCTCTCCATAATCCGGCTATTGGATGATTTCTCATGTCCTTAGATTCCTCCCAACTGAGTGCTCTACCTTCTGCCCCAGCCCACATGATGATGTCTCTATTCCAGTTCTCAAATTGGGGTCCTCTTGAAGATTTCCATTCTATTGCAATTCGACGTTTAGCCAGGCCCAGCGCAAGATCTATCAGCCTGTTTCCAACCTTACGCTTTAGCGGTCTGGGGAAGAGACCCAGCAAACATGTCTGTGCTGTGGGAGGCAGCGCTCTTCCCAGTACTTCAGTGAGCTTGCTAAGCACAGCCTCCCAGAAAGGCCGCAGGCTTTGACATTCCCAGGTCATGTGGCCAAAGTCGGCATCAGGGTGCATGCATCTCGGACAGTGACGGACTTCCCCCCCATAAGTCACATTAAGGCGGTGAGGCGTCATATATGCCATGTGTGTGTAGTTGAATTGTGTAGGAGAGTAGGATCTGCTTCACAGGGGTACCCCCACTTTTTGCTGATACTTCACTGGTTTTCGACATTAGTCTGGCTGGGGCCCTGCTATTCAGAACCCCAGCCTAGCTGTTTCCTCTTTAAAAGGGTCTCCATGTGCCTTAGGCACATCTCTGATTGGGATCTGGAGTGCCCTTGTAAGTCCCTAGTATATGGTATACTATGTACCAAGGGCATAGGTACCTCAGAGGCCTGCCAGGGGCTGCAGCATATATTATGCCACCCCTGGTAGGCCATCCAAACTGACACCACAGGTCTGCTACAGCAGCCTGGGTAAGGTGGTGCATGCACCCCTTGCTGTGGTATAGGTTACCTATATCACTAAATGCATACACACATATAAACCTATAAGTCACTCCTAAGGCAGGCCTTATCAATCCTAAAGGCAGAGTGCATGGTTCCTATGTGAGAGGGTGCCCCTGCATGAGCAGGGCCCCTCTGCAGCGTTCGGAGACCATCTCTGATGCTGTCTGTAGTGCAGCCTGACCATATACTCTTAAACGCATTATATCCTCGCGGTAAAATGCTAACTATGGAATGGCTGCACCGAAACATGTCGTGTTTGGTGTCAAACATCTTGGAATACTACCCCCCGCCAATTCTGGCGGCGGGGGTAGCATTCCACCCTTCTAGAGGGAAAGGCATGTTAACTCTGACGAGTCCGGTAACTTCTTTCCAGAGCCCTGGCATCACAAAATGGATGCTGCTGCCACAGACACGAGTCTGGCCTCCTGCTGCTGGACGAAACTCCGGCAGGGGAGGCCTGGACAATAGGTTTCCTGTCCCAGGGAGGTGTGACCACCTCCCCAGACAGGACAATGTGTATTGGGGCTGGGCGGGAGCACTTTCGGGTGCTTTGAAGTCCTGCACTGGGGGCACATTTGGTGTCCCTGTGCATACCCCAGTTCAAACCGGATCAGGGGCTTGCAGCCCCTGCTTTGGCGCGAACTGGACAAAGGGAAAGGGGTGTAGCCACCCCTCTGCCCTGACCCACCCATAGGTGGGCCACAGAGTAGTCCATCCCCTATTTTTAGAATAAAGGTAGGAACCCAGTCCTTAGGACTTTAGATTATACCTGGACGAAACTCTGAAACAGAATCCTGGACCTTCGATGCTCTACTCACGATTAGAGGACTGAAGAATCTCCCTTGGGGTCAAGGAGTGACTCCCCTGCTTGGCAGGCACCAAAGAAGCATCTGTCCGGTTCGCATTACTGAAGCTCCCGTCGGACGCCGAAGTCATCGCATCACCAGAGGTGGATTCTCAGACTTCCCCGAGACTACCCTGAGTCCCCAGCAAAGCTGAGGCCCGTGGCTATCGTGGGTGACTTGAGACCGTGACCCCTGGACACCGAGCACACTTGCAAGTGCACCATCTTCTGGGTCTCCCAAGAAGTCGTGCTTTGGGCTCCGAGTAGCCCTAGCCTCCAGCACC